>JAAAWM010011953.1:0-130989 GCA_036873465.1 Thinopyrum obtusiflorum | reverse complement strand
GAAATCTCAAGCAAAATCCTCAGAAAATCAAAAGAAAAAGAAAAGGCCAAAATCCAGGGTGTCACAACCAAGCATCTTCTTCTATGTTGTTGGAGGAGGGAGAAGACATGATGCCTGGCTTGAAAAAGCTCTGACAGAAAACAGCAAGAAAGAAGAATAGAAGATTTCTCCGCGATACGATGGTCAATACGTTCGGGGGGTATATAAAGATTTTTTTATCTTGGGAAACAAGCAAAACGGAAGGGAAATGGAGTCGGGAAGGTTCCCGAGGTGGGCAAAACCCACCTGGGCATGCCAGGCAAGGCAGGCGCGCCCTAGTGTCTTGTGGCCTCCTCGGTTGCCTTCTTGGTTATTTCTTATTTTTCTTATTTTTTGTAATATTCCAAAACTGACAGAAAATATTTTTGCGGATTTTTCGGAGTCTGTTTACTTACTGTATCATGTACCTCCTCTTTTTCAAGATTCTGGAGTGTTCCGGAAGGTTTCCTTTATGTGTTCCTCAAGTGTCATGGTTTGAATAATATTGCTTTCAACATTAATAGGCATATCTGAGATATAGTGCTTAATTCTTTGCCCATTAACCACCTTCGGGTTAGTACCTTCGGCATTATTAATTTTGATAGCTCCAGAGCGATAAATCTCCTCGATAATATATGGTCCTTCCCATTTGGAGAGAAGTTTTTCTTGCAGAGAATCTGAAACGAGAGTTGTACAAAAGAACATATTCTCCCACTTTGAATTCCCGCTTTTGGATTCTTTTGTCATGCCATCTTTTAACTTCTTCTTTAAATAACTTGGCATTTTCATAAGCTTGGGTTCTCCATTCGTCTAGGGAGCTAATATCAAATAACCTCTTTTCGCTGACAAGTTTGAAATCATAGTTGAGTTCTTTAATTGCCCAATATGCTTTATGTTCCCCCCCCCCCCCCCCCCCCCCCCCCCCCCCCCCCCCCCCCCCCCCCCCCCCCCCCCCCCCCCCCCCCCCCCCCCCCCCCCCCCCCCCCCCCCCCCCCCCCCCCCCCCCCCCCCCCCCCCCCCCCCCCCCCCCCCCCCCCCCCCCCCCCCCCCCCCCCCCCCCCCCCCCCCCCCCCCCCCCCCCCCCCCCCCCCCCCCCCCCCCCCCCCCCCCCCCCCCCCCCCCCCCCCCCCCCCCCCCCCCCCCCCCCCCCCCCCCCCCCCCCCCCCCCCCCCCCCCCCCCCCCCCCCCCCCCCCCCCCCCCCCCCCCCCCCCCCCCCCCCCCCCCCCCCCCCCCCCCCCCCCCCCCCCCCCCCCCCCCCCCCCCCCCCCCCCCCCCCCCCCCCCCCCCCCCCCCCCCCCCCCCCCCCCCCCCCCCCCCCCCCCCCCCCCCCCCCCCCCCCCCCCCCCCCCCCCCCCCCCCCCCCCCCCCCCCCCCCCCCCCCCCCCCCCCCCCCCCCCCCCCCCCCCCCCCCCCCCCCCCCCCCCCCCCCCCCCCCCCCCCCCCCCCCCCCCCCCCCCCCCCCCCCCCCCCCCCCCCCCCCCCCCCCCCCCCCCCCCCCCCCCCCCCCCCCCCCCCCCCCCCCCCCCCCCCCCCCCCCCCCCCCCCCCCCCCCCCCCCCCCCCCCCCCCCCCCCCCCCCCCCCCCCCCCCCCCCCCCCCCCCCCCCCCCCCCCCCCCCCCCCCCCCCCCCCCCCCCCCCCCCCCCCCCCCCCCCCCCCCCCCCCCCCCCCCCCCCCCCCCCCCCCCCCCCCCCCCCCCCCCCCCCCCCCCCCCCCCCCCCCCCCCCCCCCCCCCCCCCCCCCCCCCCCCCCCCCCCCCCCCCCCCCCCCCCCCCCCCCCCCCCCCCCCCCCCCCCCCCCCCCCCCCCCCCCCCCCCCCCCCCCCCCCCCCCCCCCCCCCCCCCCCCCCCCCCCCCCCCCCCCCCCCCCCCCCCCCCCCCCCCCCCCCCCCCCCCCCCCCCCCCCCCCCCCCCCCCCCCCCCCCCCCCCCCCCCCCCCCCCCCCCCCCCCCCCCCCCCCCCCCCCCCCCCCCCCCCCCCCCCCCCCCCCCCCCCCCCCCCCCCCCCCCCCCCCCCCCCCCCCCCCCCCCCCCCCCCCCCCCCCCCCCCCCCCCCCCCCCCCCCCCCCCCCCCCCCCCCCCCCCCCCCCCCCCCCCCCCCCCCCCCCCCCCCCCCCCCCCCCCCCCCCCCCCCCCCCCCCCCCCCCCCCCCCCCCCCCCCCCCCCCCCCCCCCCCCCCCCCCCCCCCCCCCCCCCCCCCCCCCCCCCCCCCCCCCCCCCCCCCCCCCCCCCCCCCCCCCCCCCCCCCCCCCCCCCCCCCCCCCCCCCCCCCCCCCCCCCCCCCCCCCCCCCCCCCCCCCCCCCCCCCCCCCCCCCCATATGGGACCTTTTCCTTCCTCTAATGGGTATACACATATTTTGGTTGCTGTTGTTACGTTACTAAGTGGGTAGAAGCTATTCCAACTAGTAGTGCTGATCATAACACTTCCATTAAAATGCTTAAATAAGTCATTTTCCCAAGGTTTGGAGTCCCTAGATATTTAATGATTGATGGTGGTTCACACTTTATTCATGGAGCTTTCCGTAAAATGCTTGCTAAATATGATGTTAACCATAGAATTGCATCACCCTATCATCCTCAGTCAAGTGGTCAAGTTGAACTTAGCAATAGAGAAATAAAATTAATTCAACAAAAAACTGTTAATAGGTCCCGAAAGAATTGGTCTAAGAAATTGGATGATGCACTTTGGGCCTACAGACAGCATATAAAAATCCTATGGGTATGTCTCCTTATAAAATGGTTCATGGAAAGGCT
Organism: Thinopyrum obtusiflorum; assembly: GCA_036873465.1. Lineage (NCBI taxonomy): Eukaryota > Viridiplantae > Streptophyta > Magnoliopsida > Poales > Poaceae > Thinopyrum > Thinopyrum obtusiflorum. The sequence goes on along the minus strand of JAAAWM010011953.1, from coordinate 128,219 downwards.
TGTCATTTGCCTCTTGACTTAGAACATAAAGCATATTGGGCAATTAAAGAACTCAACTATGATTTCAAACTTGCCGGTGAAAAGAGGTTATTCGATATTAGCTCGTTAGATGAATGGAGAACCCAAGCTTATGAAAATTCCAAGTTATTTAAAGAAAAAGTTAAAAGATGGCATGATAAAAGAATCCAAAAACGGGAATTCAAAGTTGGAGAATATGTTCTTTTGTACAACTCTCATTTTAGATTCTTTGCAGGAAAGCTTCTCTCTAAATGGGAAGGACCTTATGTCATCGAAGAAGTTTATCGTTCTAGAGCTATCAAAATAAATAATGCCGAAGGTACTAACCCGAAGGTGGTCAATGGGTAAAGAACTAAACACTATAACTCAGGTACACCTATTAATGTTGAAAGCAATATTATTCAAACCATGACACCGGAGGAACACATAAAAGAAACCTTCTGGAACACTCAAGAATAACTAAAAAAGAGGAGGTACGTGATACGGTAAGTAAACGAACTCCAAAAAATACGCAAAAATATTTTCTGTCAGTTTTAGAATATAACAAAAATTAGGAAAACAAGAAATAACCAGGAAGGCAACCCTGGTGGGCACAAGACACCAGGGCGCGCCTGGCTCAGGTGGGTTGTGCCCACCTCGGGTACCTTCCGGACTCCTTTTTTCTCTCGTTTGCTTGTTTCCCAAGATAAAAAATCTTTATATACCCCCCGAACCTAATGACCACCATATCACGGAGAAATCTTCTGTTCTTCTTTCTTGCTGTTCCCTGACAGATCTGAAAAATATGTCATCCCAAGATTCAGAAGGTGAAAGCTATATTGCTGATTATATCGCAAACCCTAAAGTTTATGGGGTTGTGGAGCATTGTAGTTGGACTTTGGAGGAGGAAGAAGACTATGATCCTAAAGGGGGGAGGAGACAAGCTCAGACAAAGATGAAGTTCCATTGCCTCAACCTGGGGACATGCACGTGGAATTCAAGAAGTCAAGTCTCCCCAACAAAGCAAAGAGACCTAAGATTCAGTTTATCCCTTTTTGTCTCTTGCAGGAAAACAAGCAAGAATTATGCAAGAAGATATTAGAGCTTGAGCAAGAGATCGGTGGCTTAAAGGAGGAGAATTCCATCCTCAAGCGTAAGCTGAGGAAGAAAGATAAGATTGTTGCTACCTCACCACCACCACCACCTTCTTCATCACCAAAGGAGACTTGAGTATCGGGTATGGGCACTCCCCTTGGCTTGTGCCAAGCTTGGGGGAGGTGTCCCGGTATCGTATCACCACTATCTTTGCTTTCATCTATTTTAGTTCGATCATTAGTTTTCCTATGATTTAGTTGAATAAAAGTTTAGTTCGATCCTTTCTTTTTGAGTGCTTGCTTAGTTATCTATCTATCGATGTAATTGTGTTCGAGATATAAAATAAAGAGTAGTTTGAGTTTTGTCTCTTTACTTTAATGTTGCAATAAAAAGAAAGGAAAATAAATGAAAAAAATCATATGCTAATCTTATGGTAAGTAATGACATCACATAAGGAAGAGTATAAGTAGTAAAATTTATTGGATATTGACAAACATAGCCCCCCCCCCCCCCCCCCCCCCCCCCCCCCCCCCCCCCCCCCCCCCCCCCCCCCCCCCCCCCCCCCCCCCCCCCCCCCCCCCCCCCCCCCCCCCCCCCCCCCCCCCCCCCCCCCCCCCCCCCCCCCCCCCCCCCCCCCCCCCCCCCCCCCCCCCCCCCCCCCCCCCCCCCCCCCCCCCCCCCCCCCCCCCCCCCCCCCCCCCCCCCCCCCCCCCCCCCCCCCCCCCCCCCCCCCCCCCCCCCCCCCCCCCCCCCCCCCCCCCCCCCCCCCCCCCCCCCCCCCCCCCCCCCCCCCCCCCCCCCCCCCCCCCCCCCCCCCCCCCCCCCCCCCCCCCCCCCCCCCCCCCCCCCCCCCCCCCCCCCCCCCCCCCCCCCCCCCCCCCCCCCCCCCCCCCCCCCCCCCCCCCCCCCCCCCCCCCCCCCCCCCCCCCCCCCCCCCCCCCCCCCCTTTAACATGTGGTGCTTGCCCAATATCTTTTCTAGCCAAAAATTCTGCACTAAGTAGAGATACTACTTGTGCATCTAAAACCCTTAGCCCAAATCTTACTTTGAGAGTCCGCCATATCTACCTATGGATTGAGTAAGATCCTTCAAGTAAGTTGTCATCGGTGCAAAAAAAGGCAATAAAAATTACTTCTAAATGTGTTGGGTCATTTAGTGTAAGAGAAAATTGAGTATTGCACGAACTTGTGATGGCAAAATAATAAAAGCGACAGACTGCATAATAAAGGTTGCCATCATAAGGGGCAATGTAACGTGACGTTCTTTTGCATTAAGGGATTTTGCATGCAAACAAATAAGCGCATGACAACCCCTGCTTCCCTCTGTGAAGGGTCTATCTTTTACTTTTATGCATTTACTTTTATGAAGAGTCAAAGTTTTCTTCCCTATTCCTTTTTATTTTCTCTTTTTGCAAGCATCATCTGGTGAGGAAAGATCTAGGCACATATATCCAGTTGAATATGAGTAGACATGAGTTATTATTGTTGACATCACCCTTGAGGTGAATACATTAGGAGACGAAACTATAAGCCCCTATCTTTCTATGGGTTCGGTTGAAACTTTTTGTGCATGGGTACGCTGTGAGTGTTAGCAATCATAGAAGATTAAATGATCGTTGAGTATGTGGACTTGCCTAAAGGCTCCAATACGCGACCTTCCTGAAATTATGATGAATTGTAGTTGCAAAGTTGACTGAAAACATAGTTTGTTGGTTTTCAATAAGGTTTATGCTTTATACTTCAATGTTGTGATGAATTGTTACTTGCTCATGAGAAGTTATATTATAAAAGTTATGTGATTAAAGTTTTATGATAAAGTTTGTTGCTGTTATAATAATATGCATGATGCTTCTATGTCCGTATTTTGTTTTTATCGACACCTCTCTCTCTAAGCATGTGGACATGTTTTTCGATATCGGTCCCCCCCCCCCCCCCCCCCCCCCCCCCCCCCCCCCCCCCCCCCCCCCCCCCCCCCCCCCCCCCCCCCCCCCCCCCCCCCCCCCCCCCCCCCCCCCCCCCCCCCCCCCCCCCCCCCCCCCCCCCCCCCCCCCCCCCCCCCCCCCCCCCCCCCCCCCCCCCCCCCCCCCCCCCCCCCCCCCCCCCCCCCCCCCCCCCCCCCCCCCCCCCCCCCCCCCCCCCCCCCCCCCCCCCCCCCCCCCCCCCCCCCCCCCCCCCCCCCCCCCCCCCCCCCCCCCCCCCCCCCCCCCCCCCCCCCCCCCCCCCCCCCCCCCCCCCCCCCCCCCCCCCCCCCCCCCCCCCCCCCCCCCCCCCCCCCCCCCCCCCCCCCCCCCCCCCCCCCCCCCCCCCCCCCCCCCCCCCCCCCCCCCCCCCCCCCCCCCCCCCCCCCCCCCCCCCCCCCCCCCCCCCCCCCCCCCCCCCCCCCCCCCCCCCCCCCCCCCCCCCCCCCCCCCCCCCCCCCCCCCCCCCCCCCCCCCCCCCCCCCCCCCCCCCCCCCCCCCCCCCCCCCCCCCCCCCCCCCCCCCCCCCCCCCCCCCCCCCCCCCCCCCCCCCCCCCCCCCCCCCCCCCCCCCCCCCCCCCCCCCCCCCCCCCCCCCCCCCCCCCCCCCCCCCCCCCCCCCCCCCCCCCCCCCCCCCCCCCCCCCCCCCCCCCCCCCCCCCCCCCCCCCCCCCCCCCCCCCCCCCCCCCCCCCCCCCCCCCCCCCCCCCCCCCCCCCCCCCCCCCCCCCCCCCCCCCCCCCCCCCCCCCCCCCCCCCCCCCCCCCCCCCCCCCCCCCCCCCCCCCCCCCCCCCCCCCCCCCCCCCCCCCCCCCCCCCCCCCCCCCCCCCCCCCCCCCCCCCCCCCCCCCCCCCCCCCCCCCCCCCCCCCCCCCCCCCCCCCCCCCCCCCCCCCCCCCCCCCCCCCCCCCCCCCCCCCCCCCCCCCCCCCCCCCCCCCCCCCCCCCCCCCCCCCCCCCCCCCCCCCCCCCCCCCCCCCCCCCCCCCCCCCCCCCCCCCCCCCCCCCCCCCCCCCCCCCCCCCCCCCCCCCCCCCCCCCCCCCCCCCCCCCCCCCCCCCCCCCCCCCCCCCCCCCCCCCCCCCCCCCCCCCCCCCCCCCCCCCCCCCCCCCCCCCCCCCCCCCCCCCCCCCCCCCCCCCCCCCCCCCCCCCCCCCCCCCCCCCCCCCCCCCCCCCCCCCCCCCCCCCCCCCCCCCCCCCCCCCCCCCCCCCCCCCCCCCCCCCCCCCCCCCCCCCCCCCCCCCCCCCCCCCCCCCCCCCCCCCCCCCCCCCCCCCCCCCCCCCCCCCCCCCCCCCCCCCCCCCCCCCCCCCCCCCCCCCCCCCCCCCCCCCCCCCCCCCCCCCCCCCCCCCCCCCCCCCCCCCCCCCCCCCCCCCCCCCCCCCCCCCCCCCCCCCCCCCCCCCCCCCCCCCCCCCCCCCCCCCCCCCCCCCCCCCCCCCCCCCCCCCCCCCCCCCCCCCCCCCCCCCCCCCCCCCCCCCCCCCCCCCCCCCCCCCCCCCCCCCCCCCCCCCCCCCCCCCCCCCCCCCCCCCCCCCCCCCCCCCCCCCCCCCCCCCCCCCCCCCCCCCCCCCCCCCCCCCCCCCCCCCCCCCCCCCCCCCCCCCCCCCCCCCCCCCCCCCCCCCCCCCCCCCCCCCCCCCCCCCCCCCCCCCCCCCCCCCCCCCCCCCCCCCCCCCCCCCCCCCCCCCCCCCCCCCCCCCCCCCCCCCCCCCCCCCCCCCCCCCCCCCCCCCCCCCCCCCCCCCCCCCCCCCCCCCCCCCCCCCCCCCCCCCCCCCCCCCCCCCCCCCCCCCCCCCCCCCCCCCCCCCCCCCCCCCCCCCCCCCCCCCCCCCCCCCCCCCCCCCCCCCCCCCCCCCCCCCCCCCCCCCCCCCCCCCCCCCCCCCCCCCCCCCCCCCCCCCCCCCCCCCCCCCCCCCCCCCCCCCCCCCCCCCCCCCCCCCCCCCCCCCCCCCCCCCCCCCCCCCCCCCCCCCCCCCCCCCCCCCCCCCCCCCCCCCCCCCCCCCCCCCCCCCCCCCCCCCCCCCCCCCCCCCCCCCCCCCCCCCCCCCCCCCCCCCCCCCCCCCCCCCCCCCCCCCCCCCCCCCCCCCCCCCCCCCCCCCCCCCCCCCCCCCCCCCCCCCCCCCCCCCCCCCCCCCCCCCCCCCCCCCCCCCCCCCCCCCCCCCCCCCCCCCCCCCCCCCCCCCCCCCCCCCCCCCCCCCCCCCCCCCCCCCCCCCCCCCCCCCCCCCCCCCCCCCCCCCCCCCCCCCCCCCCCCCCCCCCCCCCCCCCCCCCCCCCTTACATCAAATAGATCTCCAAGAGACCATTGTATTGAGAATCAAAAGAGAGAGGGAGAGAGAGAGAGAGAGAGAGAGAGAGAGAGAGAAAGCCATCTAGCTACTAACTACGGACCCGAAGGTCTACAATGAACTACTCACGCATCATCGGAGAGGCACCAATGAGGATGATGAACCCCTCCATGATGGTGTCTAGATTGGATCTGTGGTTTCTGGAACTTGCGGCGGCTGGAATTGTGTTTCGTTGACTCCCCTAGGGTGTTTGGATTTTCGGGGTATTTATAGAGCAAAGAGGCAGTCCGGGAGGCAGCCGAGGTGGGCACAACCCACCAAGGCGCGCCTGGGCCCCCAGGCACGCCCAGGTGGGTTGTGCTCCCCTCGGAGCCCCCCTCTGGTACTTCCTTGGCCCATCGTGTGTCTTCTGGTCCAAAAAAATCTCCAAAAAGTTTCACAGCGTTTGGACTCCTTTTGGTATTGATTTTTTGCGAAGTAAAAAACAAGCAAAAAACAACAACTGGCACTGGGAACTATGTCAATAGGTTAGTCCCAAAAAATGATATAAAGTTGCTATAAAATGATTGTAAAACATGATAATATAACAACATGGAACAATCAAAAATTATAGATACATTGGAGATGTATCATGTACCCTCAAGAACGCTTTGCTTATCATAAGAGACCGATTTGGCCTGTCCTTTGCCACAAAAGGATTGGGCTACCTTGCTGCACTTTATTTACCGTTACTATTACTTGCTCGTTACAAATTATCTTGCTATCAAACTATTGGTTACCGACAATTTCAGTGCTTGCAGAGAATACCTTGCTGAAAACCACTTGTCATTTCCTTCTGCTCCTCGTTAGGTTCGACACTCTTACTTATCGAAAGGACTACGATTGATCCCCTATACTTGTGGGTCATCATTGATCAGGCATCGTCTGCGTCTGCCGTTAGCAATAGCAAAGAAATAGGCAGTGGGAGAGTCGCCTTTCAGGGTCCATTTAATGGTGCCTCTCTGCTTCCAATACACCTCAGCCTGACGATGCAACTGCATCAAGGCCGCTTCCAGAGAATAACGCATCTGCCATTCGTGGTCAGAGAGGCCAGGGCCATCAGTCCGAGCATCGAGAGAGCCAATTTGACCTGTAAGGCGCACCTTATCTCTCTGCAGGTTTGCATCACGGTTACGAGCCCAGCCATGCAAGAATTTGCGCATGACATATGAGCATTGGTGCCAATCATCCATTGGACCGAAAGTACGTCTATCGGCAGCCAAGAAGGAAGTAATTTTGGTCGAGATCAAATAGCCAAAGCCATCAACTAACAGCCAAGAGGCATCGAATTGGAAGCGAGGGGGAGTAGAAAACGAATGAAGCCCGTCATCTAGAATGAGGGGGGCATGGTCAGACTTAACAATGGACAAGGCACGGAGCGACGCACGAGGAAACAGGGAGTCCCATCTAGGACAAATGAGGACACGATCCAAGACAAAGCGAATGGGGAGGCCTGATGGTTCGTCCAGGTGAAGCGGGCTCCCACCCTAGGGATCTTGCGAAGGGCACAATCACGGATGAAGCCGTTAAAAGCGTCCGCAAGAGACCAGGAAAAGTTGGATGTGTTCTTATCCGAGGGAGAGCGTAAGAGATTGAAGTCACCACCGACCAGCAAGGGAATATTGCAGAATCAATTTTGGTCGCGATTTCATCCAGGAACAGAGGGGAAAGAGAGTGATCAGCAGGCCCGTAGACAACCATAACCTCCCAGAGAACATTAAGCAAACGATGAAACACAACCATGCTTGCCCAGAAAACCCCATGGTCGAAAGCCACAAAATCAAATACATCGCGCTTGGTACCAATAAGAATTCCTCCAGAATGGCTGGAGGAAGGCAGGAAGTTCCAATCAAATCTGTCGATCCCCGCAACTGCGGATAATTCATTAGGAGAGAATGAACTTTTGAGCGTTTCCACTAGACCAATAATATCAATGTTATCGCTTCTCACTACATCTCTCAGCTGGTCTCTGCGCCCCCTAGCGCCAAAACCCCCGATATTCCAAAACAGCGTCTTCATCTAACATAAAGGTTTTTAATACGAAGGCTCGACCTGCACGGGGCAATGCAGGATTTGGCGTGCTTAGCCGTACCCCGTTTGGCAGCAGTTGAGGTGACCTGGCCCCTACCAGTGTCACTTGTGGTCCCACCGACCACAACCGATGGGTTGCCGCCCTGAGCGGCCATTTCTTTAGCCTTGACAATGGCAGCCTGGGCCACTTCATTAGCTCGAACGATATCCAGGAGAGCAGACGAGGAGCCAAAGCTAGGATCGAAAGATATGCCCACATCCGAGAGAACATGCATCAAATGTTCATTTGAATGCGACGGTAAAACCAAACGAACAGGGGACACTAGGGGAGGGGGGAAGACTGTGATGAAATACCTGGAGGAGGAAGGTCCTTGGCCGCAGGTCGCCGCACCACACGGTCAGCCACCCTCTCCCCACTGTTCAGGATCCTACCGCTCTTGCGGGCCGTAGAGGTGGGGGAGCAAATAGGCGTGGAACGGGCCCGGACAGGCGCCGCCACCGCCGAAGAAGGGCCCGAGGCAGCCCCCAGATCGACGTCCAGCCTGCGATAGAGCCCAGCTGCAGACTGCTTTGAGCCCTCCGAGGCCCTGCTGCGAGCAGAGAACTTCTTGATGGAGGATTTCTTCTTCTTCTTCTTGGAGACAGGACCGGCGGGGGGAGGTCCTCAATACCAGAAAGCGAAGGCGAGGCAGGGCGTGCCGGAAGATTGGAGTAGACACCAGAGACAGGGGTGCCTCCAACTCCTGGAGCCACAACACCCGCAGCCAACCCATCCACCCCGCCCGCCACCTCATCCCCAACCACACCCTTCTGCACGTCATCCACCGGAGCGTTAGCCTTGAACATGGCGTGGCCGTCAGAGCCAAGATCCTCCCACTCCGAATGCGTAAAGCGAGGTTCAGTGCCAGGGTTCTGGTTAGAGTTGTCGGGGTTGCCATCGCCATTCTTGTCAGAGGGGGAAGGCCTAGGGGGCAGGGGAGGGGGCTGTGCCAGGTTCTCCGTCCCCTCGACGCGCACCCGAAGCCGGAAACCACCAGAAGACGGGAAGACATCCACCGAACCACGCACGCAAAAGGGATCAACGCACCACACCCTGATCCAAGCCGGACCCAGGATCAGCCGAGACTCGGGATCAACCTCGATGGGTTTGCCAATGAGGACCCCAAAGGCCATGATGAAGGAGGTGGACCAAAGCGCAAGGGGAACATCATCCATAAGAACCCAAACATCTGAGAGCGGGGGAATGATTTTGGAGCCTTTGGAGGCTGCCTTGACCGAGACGACCAGTTGGTTGAGCGGGAGAGTGAAGCTGGTGCGGAAGGAGATCATCTTGAGGCTTTCTTTGGAAGGGAAGACGGCGACAAACTCAAAATCTGACAGCTGCCGGATCTGCCAATCCCAGCCGCCATCGCCCCACAGCTTGAGCTCGTCCAGGAGGGTTTGGTGGGAGATTTTTTTGTCCTTAACAGAGATGATTCCAGCGTTGGAAAGAGCAGGGGCAGCAACCACTTGGGGGATGTCATTGTCCAGAGCGAAGAAAGAGCAACCTAGAAGCCCAAGGCCATACTGGACGAATGAAGGGGGTTTTTGCCGGTTCTGGTAGTCGACAGTGAGGTGGCCGTCCTCTCTACATATGAGGCAGAAAGGGGGGGTTTGGCAGCGGGATTGGAAGTGGCCAGGTTGATGGCATGCAAAGCATGTGAGGGTGGGATTGGTGACCTGGTTGGGGGGAAGCGAGTGCAGTGGGGGAGGAGGTGGTGGGGGTAAGATGCCGTCCCCGAAGCCAGCAGAAGCAGATCCAGAGCAATTGGAGGGGAAACAATGGCCCGATGACCCAGGGCCGCCACGGGGAGCCGGACGGCCCGCGAAACCGGCAGCAGCCGCAGGCGGACGACCCGATGCCCGCACCGGAGCCGCTGAACCATGAGGAGGGGGTCGCGAGGCAGGGGCAGCAGAACCAGCCCCACCCGTCGCCTCCCAGGGGTCCGAGGGTCGCAGCTACGAGACGCCACCCCACGGCAGAAGGCCCAGCGCCGACAGATCCAGGAGCAGAGGAGCCGGCCACCTCCGCCGCGGCCACCGCCGCGCGAGAGCGCTCGTCACACTGGAGCCACTCCAGCCCAGCCGCCCAGGCCTCGCGCTCCTGGGCAACTTGCTCACTGATGACCCACAAGTATAGGGGATCAATCGTAGTCCTTTCGATAATTAAGAGTGTCGAACCCAACGAGGAGCAGAAGGAAATGACAAGTGGTTTTCAGCAAGGTATTCTCTGCAAGCACTGAAATTGTCGGTAACCAATAGTTTGATGGCAAGATAATTTGTAATGAGCAAATAATAGTAACGGTAAATAAGATGCAGTAAGGTAGCCCAATCCTTTTGTGGCAAAGGACAGGCCAAAACGGTCTCTTATGATAAGCAAAGCGTTCTTGAGGGTACACGGGAATTTCATCATATCACCCCCCCCCCCCCCCCCCCCCCCCCCCCCCCCCCCCCCCCCCCCCCCCCCCCCCCCCCCCCCCCCCCCCCCCCCCCCCCCCCCCCCCCCCCCCCCCCCCCCCCCCCCCCCCCCCCCCCCCCCCCCCCCCCCCCCCCCCCCCCCCCCCCCCCCCCCCCCCCCCCCCCCCCCCCCCCCCCCCCCCCCCCCCCCCCCCCCCCCCCCCCCCCCCCCCCCCCCCCCCCCCCCCCCCCCCCCCCCCCCCCCCCCCCCCCCCCCCCCCCCCCCCCCCCCCCCCCCCCCCCCCCCCCCCCCCCCCCCCCCCCCCCCCCCCCCCCCCCCCCCCCCCCCCCCCCCCCCCCCCCCCCCCCCCCCCCCCCCCCCCCCCCCCCCCCCCCCCCCCCCCCCCCCCCCCCCCCCCCCCCCCCCCCCCCCCCCCCCCCCCCCCCCCCCCCCCCCCCCCCCCCCCCCCCCCCCCCCCCCCCCCCCCCCCCCCCCCCCCCCCCCCCCCCCCCCCCCCCCCCCCCCCCCCCCCCCCCCCCCCCCCCCCCCCCCCCCCCCCCCCCCCCCCCCCCCCCCCCCCCCCCCCCCCCCCCCCCCCCCCCCCCCCCCCCCCCCCCCCCCCCCCCCCCCCCCCCCCCCCCCCCCCCCCCCCCCCCCCCCCCCCCCCCCCCCCCCCCCCCCCCCCCCCCCCCCCCCCCCCCCCCCCCCCCCCCCCCCCCCCCCCCCCCCCCCCCCCCCCCCCCCCCCCCCCCCCCCCCCCCCCCCCCCCCCCCCCCCCCCCCCCCCCCCCCCCCCCCCCCCCCCCCCCCCCCCCCCCCCCCCCCCCCCCCCCCCCCCCCCCCCCCCCCCCCCCCCCCCCCCCCCCCCCCCCCCCCCCCCCCCCCCCCCCCCCCCCCCCCCCCCCCCCCCCCCCCCCCCCCCCCCCCCCCCCCCCCCCCCCCCCCCCCCCCCCCCCCCCCCCCCCCCCCCCCCCCCCCCCCCCCCCCCCCCCCCCCCCCCCCCCCCCCCCCCCCCCCCCCCCCCCCCCCCCCCCCCCCCCCCCCCCCCCCCCCCCCCCCCCCCCCCCCCCCCCCCCCCCCCCCCCCCCCCCCCCCCCCCCCCCCCCCCCCCCCCCCCCCCCCCCCCCCCCCCCCCCCCCCCCCCCCCCCCCCCCCCCCCCCCCCCCCCCCCCCCCCCCCCCCCCCCCCCCCCCCCCCCCCCCCCCCCCCCCCCCCCCCCCCCCCCCCCCCCCCCCCCCCCCCCCCCCCCCCCCCCCCCCCCCCCCCCCCCCCCCCCCCCCCCCCCCCCCCCCCCCCCCCCCCCCCCCCCCCCCCCCCCCCCCCCCCCCCCCCCCCCCCCCCCCCCCCCCCCCCCCCCCCCCCCCCCCCCCCCCCCCCCCCCCCCCCCCCCCCCCCCCCCCCCCCCCCCCCCCCCCCCCCCCCCCCCCCCCCCCCCCCCCCCCCCCCCCCCCCCCCCCCCCCCCCCCCCCCCCCCCCCCCCCCCCCCCCCCCCCCCCCCCCCCCCCCCCCCCCCCCCCCCCCCCCCCCCCCCCCCCCCCCCCCCCCCCCCCCCCCCCCCCCCCCCCCCCCCCCCCCCCCCCCCCCCCCCCCCCCCCCCCCCCCCCCCCCCCCCCCCCCCCCCCCCCCCCCCCCCCCCCCCCCCCCCCCCCCCCCCCCCCCCCCCCCCCCCCCCCCCCCCCCCCCCCCCCCCCCCCCCCCCCCCCCCCCCCCCCCCCCCCCCCCCCCCCCCCCCCCCCCCCCCCCCCCCCCCCCCCCCCCCCCCCCCCCCCCCCCCCCCCCCCCCCCCCCCCCCCCCCCCCCCCCCCCCCCCCCCCCCCCCCCCCCCCCCCCCCCCCCCCCCCCCCCCCCCCCCCCCCCCCCCCCCCCCCCCCCCCCCCCCCCCCCCCCCCCCCCCCCCCCCCCCCCCCCCCCCCCCCCCCCCCCCCCCCCCCCCCCCCCCCCCCCCCCCCCCCCCCCCCCCCCCCCCCCCCCCCCCCCCCCCCCCCCCCCCCCCCCCCCCCCCCCCCCCCCCCCCCCCCCCCCCCCCCCCCCCCCCCCCCCCCCCCCCCCCCCCCCCCCCCCCCCCCCCCCCCCCCCCCCCCCCCCCCCCCCCCCCCCCCCCCCCCCCCCCCCCCCCCCCCCCCCCCCCCCCCCCCCCCCCCCCCCCCCCCCCCCCCCCCCCCCCCCCCCCCCCCCCCCCCCCCCCCCCCCCCCCCCCCCCCCCCCCCCCCCCCCCCCCCCCCCCCCCCCCCCCCCCCCCCCCCCCCCCCCCCCCCCCCCCCCCCCCCCCCCCCCCCCCCCCCCCCCCCCCCCCCCCCCCCCCCCCCCCCCCCCCCCCCCCCCCCCCCCCCCCCCCCCCCCCCCCCCCCCCCCCCCCCCCCCCCCCCCCCCCCCCTTGTTCGGGGGTCAAGCTTGTTGCAATCTTCGAACAAAGCCGGTTCACATGATCAGCTCACCCCAAAGTGCTATAGAAGGTCACGTCAAATTGTCAGTCGGATCGAGTCCGGGTATGCAGGAATCCTGACCTGCACTGCAAGGTTTAGTTACTTCTGCAAGCTTCTGTAATTTCTTCTTCCCAGGATTATTTCATGGTTTATTTATTCATCCACTTCTATCCATAATAGGTCAGGGAGAAAATAGACAGAAGAAACATGCATACAGGCTAACTTTAGCTCTCTACAAATCCTCCCCACCTGTAGTTTTTAATCTACATCACTGTACCTTTTAGGTGCCATTTTCTATTGTCTTTTTTTTGTTTGAATTTTCTCTACCTTACTTTTTGTTCAATTAGCGCGAAAGAGATCTTCACAAAAATATACCATTAAGGCACAATCTCGTTTTAACAAATTCATTTTGCATAGTTATTCCCACCTTCCTCTCCTCCATTTCAGGATTAGAATGGAGTGAGGGGAAGGTGGGGGAGATTGTTCAGTTTCTGGTGCCATTGCATTTTCTTGAAAGGAGTGTCAAGCGGGAAATTAAGGTATCCATCACAATTCTGCACATATTTCCTCGAAATGTTGAAATATATGACTAGTTGACAGCTAAACTATATATGGTTCTGTCCTTTGCTGTGAAGAGCCTAAATTGATTAGTTGTGTATGACAAGATTGTAATTTTCATGGATTGTTGGCATCCCTTGCTCATGTTGTTGACTTCTTAACTTGTGATTTTGCTTTATAGGTTTATTATTTGATTTCCCTTCAAAAAGTAATTTCGATTGTTTTAGCCTTAATGTTTTGCTCTTAAAATCGAATCAATTTTAACCAGAAGAATGACCAGTTCATGATGTAGCCTCAGAAGATGGAATTTTGATCATATTATTTTATTGTTGTATTAGAACAATGCAGTTTTGATGGATTGTCTATATCCTTGCTTTTTTTGTTGACTTTTTAACTTGTGACTTTGGTTTACGGATCTATTTGAATTTGTATTTGTTTTTAAATTGTCCTTGATATAGTAAAACTGTTTTGCTCTTGACGCTAGCTTCAAAATGTGGAATTTCGATCACATTTGGCTGCTTACAGTATAATTCCTTTTTGAATTTGGAATAACTTCCTTGGATAGAGTTAGAAATTGCAATCATGACCATGGTCAAAGTTTCTCTTTTTTATTCTCGACATAAGATTCTAATTGAGTTTCTACTAGTTTTGCTTTCTTAATCTAGTACAATGAACTTTGCACTCAAGTTGAAGGAAATGTTTGGACATATCTTTTCTTCATATTACAGTCTGGAATTTGGACTTCTCATGCCGTCGAATTAAAATATCTTCAAGGCTGTTGTAACATTGAGAAGTTTCAGGCATTGCTTGTTTTTTTGCTGAATGAAGATACATATTCAATTCCTTCGATCAAGTGGAAAGGCACTAAATGTGTTTATAGGCCGCCTTTGTTCTAAATGCACTAAACAAGAAGATAGTGCCACCTCGAAAAGCCAGACCACTGATGGCACGTGTATACATGGGTTAATCGCACCGTCCAGCAAGGATGAATTGTCGGCTGTACCTGAAGTTGCTGGTGATGACAGAAATACAGAAGTGCCCAATGTCCAGTTGAAAGAGAAGCCAGTTCTCGGTTTTGACCCTCCTAGGAAGCCGAGGGCAAGGCATAGACTCAAAATCTGGATCAGCACTCGGCACAATGGCATAATTGGACGATACGGTAATAAACTGGATTTAGGTTTCTTCAATGGTGCAAAGCGGTTATCAGCTGAACATTTGAATACTGGATGGCCAGATTGGCTTGTGACTGTGGCACCTGAGGCAGTGCAAGGCTGGGCCCCACTGCGAGCTGATTCGTTTGAGAGATTAAGTAAGGTACATTATCAGTTTGATGATACAAGTTACTTCATCAGGAAAAAAAATGATATTGTTTCTTGTTAGTACTTTCTTCTTCTTCTCAATTTCCCCGTTTTGCATTTATTCTTTTGAGTTGCAGATTGGACAAGGGACTTATAGTAGTGTTTACAAAGCTCGGGATCTTAGAACAGCCAAAATTGTTGCGCTCAAGAAGGTTCGGTTTGTCAATACAGATCCTGAAAGTGTGCGCTTTATGGCTAGAGAAATATGTGTTCTTCGGAAACTCAATCATCCCAATGTTATAAAGTTGGAAGGGATAGTAACATCTCCTGTTTCACAAAACCTACATCTCGTCTTTGAATACATGGAACATGACCTTGTTGGCCTTGCTGCAACTCCAGAACTCAAGTTCACCGAGTCACAGGTGATTATGATACTATTCTTCTACTGATATTTTGATTGGAATGCATGACATGAACTTAAATTATTTCTCATGAGTCTCATCCAGGTCAAGTGCTTGATGCAACAGATACTTAGTGGCCTTGATCATTGCCACAGCAAAGGAATTCTTCATCGTGATATGAAGGGCTCCAATCTCTTGATTGATAGCAATGGTGTTTTGAAGATTGCTGACTTTGGCTTAGCAACATTTTATGATCCTGAGAGTCGGCAACCACTGACAAGCCGTGTTGCAACATTGTGGTACAGACCACCGGAACTTCTGCTTGGTGCCACCAGGTACAGTGCTGCTGTGGATATGTGGAGTACAGGGTGCATTTTTGGGGAATTGCTGACTGCCAAGCCAATCATGCCAGGCAGAACTGAGGTACAAGAAACTGCTACACTTTTAGCATCAAGAAAAGGGTATATTGTGATCTGGTTGACTCACAGTTGCTCTTATGTTATTTAATATGTGTTCTACAACAATTCCATGCTAGGTGGAGCAAATTCACAAGATTTTCAAGCTCTGTGGATCACCTTCTGACGAGTACTGGCAGAAATTGGAAGTGCCCCCAACAGGGATGTTCAAGCCCCTGTGCCAGTATAAGCGGTGCATTGCCGAGAATTTCAAAGATTTACCTCCATCAGCTCTAGTTCTTCTAGATAACTTGCTTGCATTAGAACCAGAAGCTCGTGGAACAGCTGCCTCGAGTCTTCAGAGTGACGTAAGTTTAGTCAACCTCTGCTGGTTCCTGGTCATCGCATTTTAGTTTGTAAACTATTGACTTATAGAAATTCTGAAAGTATTATATCATGACACTAATAAAAGGATAATACCAAGGCAGGGCAGCCACAAGGGTTCAAAAGGACAATACTATTGGGTCTGTTAATAGCAACCTGAAATACTGATCAGAACTAGTACCATGAAAACTTTTAGGTTACCACGGTATAAAATTATCTACTTTTGTACAATTTGTTTGTGGTAAGTAGAGGAATTTGAACATCTTTTGATGAGCCTGAATGTTTTTTTGCTGAAACAACTTTCATGCATATGTTATGTCAGGAGTAACAAAATGAAACTAAGTTAATTAGTCTACTATATGTAGCTAGTTACCTCACTGAAGCATTTGGACTAGATCTGAGCTTGGTTAGTTTTCCGCTTATTGCATGGAAAATTGTGCATACGGCCTGAATAAACTGTCAGATTTTGTTTGCTGGAATAAACTGTCAGATTGGTCCAGTAGTACCTTTTAAAACCTAGCATCATGCCAAAACTAATCTAACCTGGTGAAGATCATCAACTTATTATTTCTAGATCAGTTGGTATATACTCACTCTGTTCCTAAATATAAGTCTTTCTAGAGATTCCACTATGGACTACATACGGAGCAAAATGAGTGAATCTACACTCTAAACTACGTCTATATACATCCGTATGTAGTTCATATTCAAATCTCTAGAAAGACTTATATTTAGGAACGGAGGGAGTATTTATTAGGTCAGCTGGCTAGTTTTGCAAACTGCGTTTATTAAAAGGTATTTGCATACCAGCATTTAACCTATGTATCCAATTCTTCAGTTTTTCAGAACAGAGCCACTTGCTTGCAGCCCTTCGGACTTACCAAAGTGTCCACCAAGCAAAGAATATGATGCTAGACTCCGACAAGAGGAAGCAAGAAGGTATGATTTCATATCCTGTCTTTCTGTTCATAGGGAGGATGCAGTTGAGATGCTTTGCTAGTTGACCCAGAAATTCTTCTTGCTCTTTCAATAGACAAAGAAGGGCAGAATCTGTTCGATCAGGAATTGAGAATCCTAGAGAAAACCATGCTGCATATGGTTCCATTAAACCGCAGGTGCGTACAATAGTTCAGCAATCATTTGTTGAGATGCTTCCTTTCTGTGTATAGTTTCACATTGATGATCACTGCGATCAGAAGAAACGGAATGCCTTACATGAAATGATGCACTCCTACGTCTTTTTTCCTAAAGTGGTCACATTCTGCACTCTTTTTAATAACAGGATTGCATTATTTGACTCTGTTGCTTTGCCATCATACAGAGGCTTCAGCATACCAAAACAAGGTTCAATAGTGCACATCTCAATCCAAAGGATGATCAACTGACGTTGGCTACTGAGGTACAACCTCTAGGGTTTGATTCCACATGGAACAAGGGAGGTAACAATTATACGGACCATCACGAAGTACCTGAACGCAAATACAAATCTGGCCGATTGGCAAATTCCAACATTTCAAGGACAAAGGGCTCAGACATGTTTAAACCTGAATCGACTGGCGTAGGGAACATTATGCCTGCTTCTCACAACAAAGAGATGGGAGTAAAAGGCCCAATGGTGGTAAGTATGGTAATGCTAAAGATAGTGTGTTCTTTTACATATAACTGCTGTTTAATCAACCAAAGCATAAGTCTGGACAGCAGAAAATCATATAATATGTCAGTTAAGCTCCGAGGACCTTTTTTAGTGCGAGCCCAGTGATACTGTTGGCATATTGGTGCTGTTTATGCTGCAAAACTATTCCTTAAGTGAAAGGAACTCTTCTGTTGACATGATAAATTTTTTATATTAGTATTTCTAGAATAAGAAACATAAACGTTATTTGTGAGTGCTTGATTTAAGATGAATTATTTTCTGCTGAGAGTTCAGATGCTTATGTTGTCCTTTGTTGAGACATCAGTTCACCATCATTTCATATATATTGGTTTCTTTTGTATGTACCTTCCAATTTATTCTATTAAAACATTTTGAGTGTCTCTTACCTAACATATTGTATGTCTTTGTTTTTTGTCTGATCAGGACTACAAGGGTAAGAGCAAAATAGTCAATTTCTCTGGTTCACTGGCTACTCAAGATGGGAACATAGAGGATATGCGCAGAGAACATGAGCGGAATGTTCAGGAAGCGGTGCGCAAAGCGCGCTGCATCAAGAGTTGAGATCTGTGAAACATATGAGTGGGATCGAACTGTCAAAGGTTCCAGCATTTCAAAGTTCAAAGTCCTGGGATGGCAGTTTGCATTTTTCTACAAAGCATCTCTAGAAGAGCAACTTCTCTCCAAATGGGCATAATTAATTGAAAAAGAACTACTGCCATTTTTGTACAGCCGAAGATCATTACAAGAGTTGGGCGATAACGATAGCATTATTTTTAAGCGAGGCAGATGCCTTGTGAGCTTAATGAGCATATGCTGCCATTTGTATTGAAAGTGTACTAAGGGGGCATGGTGAAGCTTAGGGGCTGGAGGTCTAAGAAATACAAACCAAGGTTTGTAGCGGATTTTTGACGGTTTATGGTCCTCATATTTTGTCTTCATGATGATATTTGAAGTACAAAAAGATTTGCAAGGAAGGATGTACACTACAAATACCACAGATTGCTGTAGTAAACTATCTGAACATAAAGAACATAGTTCTGAACAAACATTGAGGACAGAAAATGGCAATTTCTCATGATAAAGCAATGCAGTCCAGTATCCCACCATGACAACCCATGGTGGATGCACTATGCAAGCATGACAACTGAACAAACTCCAAATCCTTGGGCCTGCCTCAATCACATAATTTTCCGTAATATTAACATGAAAATGCAGAAACTGAACCATGATGCTGCTGGGAATCAGAACGATAGCTGCAATTGGTATTGCAGTTCAATCTTCCTGAAAAATTAGGAGAAATGCAACGACCAGACCAGACTACATCTCATATGACATATACCCCATTGCCCCGTATCTTGAAAACAAAAGGTGGTTGTAGATCTGATCCTGCTAACAAAAGGTGGTTAGTTCATGTGTCGACTCGGCCATTCCCTTTAAGTTGTTGGAGGGGTTGTTTTTTTTTTTTTTTGAACATCAGTACAGACACAAGCGCTCATATGCACGCGCATACACTCACCCCTATGAATGCACACACACACACCCCCTACCCCTATGAGCATCTCCGAAAGACTGAGCCGGCATATCATCTTGAGATTTACGAAGTCACTGTAGGCGCCTCGTCGTCGACGGGAACGTCTCCTCCCACTGAATGCGCATCGCCGGAAATCCTGAAATAAATCCAGAAATAAATGCGAGCATCAGGATTTGAACCCTGGTGGGCTGGGGAGTTGTTGGAGAGGTTGTTGAGGTTGGTGCTTGCATAGGAAGGAGTTGGTGACTCCCTACCTGGCTGTAGCGAGTTGCCGCTATCTGGGTGGGTGGCACTACATTGCTTGATCCATTGCAACGTCGCATGAAAAATTTAAAATGTGCTCCAAAAGATAGATCACTGAAATTCAGGAAAGAATTCACACAAATTAATGTCACAGGGAGTGTTCATCCTGGAGTTCGAAAACAACAGATCCCATCTTCCTGTGTTTATAACTGAAAATGAATCAAAAGGAAATCAAAACATTCTTGTCCGTCCCAGGGCAACAAAAAGAATTCAAGAATCTTGGAATTGACATGTTGCAGATCCTTTTGGTTCTAAAAATCCTACAAACATAGGGAAATCCAGGATAGATTTTTGTAGTTGTATATGCTCATGTTTTGCTCTCAAGGGCAAAATGGCATGCCTTCCTTTTCCCTGTGGCTCGGGATGGCGAAGCGCCTGAGCCTGCCGACCTCCTCCTCAAGGTAACCTGCGCACAGGAACGCCCTGGAGAAGCTGTCCTCCACCGTCCTGTCCACGTCGTGCACCATCACGTCCGTCTCGCCACTCCCCGGCCGCCGCGCCCGCGCCGCCATCCCGGCCATGTATATCGCGCCGCCCACCCTCCCCGGCGCCTCTGGCACCCACCCCGTCGGCGCGTCTATGATGATCACGTCCCACTCCGTCTCGTAGAACGCTGCCGGCAGCCCACGCATGGCGAGCTTGCATGGGTATCCCTCGAAGTGGTCAGGCGAGAGTGGATGATCCTTGGGTGGGGAGGCGGTGCAGTCCGGGGAGCCGCGGAGGCCGAGGAGCTCGTCGGCGTCGGCGAGCGTGGTCTGGTAGGCGACCTGGTGGGACTCGAGGCCGAGGCCCGGGTGGCGAGCGCCAACTTCGGCGATCAGGGCGGCGTCCTCCTCGAGGAAGGCGGTGCGTCCGCCGTGGTTGAGCGCCGTCCAGAGCGCGCTGTCGGGGCCGAGGCCGCCGAACACCAGGAGGTTGCACGGCGCGCGCCGCGCCAGCAGGCGCGCGGTCACCCCGACCTCGGCCACCGTCTGCGGCAGCGTCGCGTTGGCGGTCGCGTAGTGAACCAGCGCCTCGGCGACGGGCCCAGGCAGCTTCGCGCACCCGCCCTGCTGCTGCTGCGTGTTGCGCCGTACGGCCTCGGGCGGGGAGGTGGTGGACGAGGCGGCGCCTAGTGATCTGGCGTGCGAGGCGGAGAGGGTGCGGACGGTGAGGAGGAGAATGAAGGCCGCGGCGGATGCGGCGGCGACGAGGACGATGCGGCGGAGGGTGACGTGCTGCCGGAGCTTGGCCTTCGCGGAGACGAGGTGGTTCTTGAGCTTGGCCTTGCGCGCGAGCGTGGGGCTCGTCATCGTGCGGTATGCTGTGTAGCACTTTCGGCAATGCGATGAAATATCACGGTGGTTTGGTTTAGCGTGGTGTGGTGTGAGATGGCACTGAGATGTTGCTTCAAGGGGCAGCATTGTCTGCTTGATGGGTGACGAGGACAAGAGACCTAAAGTTTGGTGGCCGTTTGTTAGATTTTCCCCGCCTTTGTGGGTGTTTAATCGATTTGATTGGGAGCTACCCTTCCCTTCACTGCTACTAGCATAATACCCGTGCGGTTACTACGAAGCCATAAAAAGCAAAGAGTTGTCACCGGCTTAGGAGATCATTAAAAGATGATGGTATCTTGTGGCCGTTGCATGGTTCATGAGTAAAAAAAAAAAGTGCAACTATAGTGAAAGATCATGTTGTAGTAATGGAAGAGTATCGAGTGATCTTAGTAGGTCCTTTGCAATATTTATAGTGAAATACCATTTTGAATTTGAAACATATCATAATGGGCATGGATAACTTTCTTTTTGAATGGTATGAGTAAGTTGAATGCACAAGATGGTAGATTAGGTAGGAGGACAACATCTATCGCCGTGTTGAGATTGCAATTTGTTTGCCCCCATCTACTATGACATAGAACTGGAAGAATTGGCTGGGTAGAGAAACTGCAATCAAGACCATGGTTTTGAGTTGAGATCGCATACATGCATTTATAATTTGTGTTTTTACAATAGTGTTAGTAGTGTATTTATTTATTTGGGATATCTCGCACCTTGTAAAAGTAACATTTGTTTACTTATGTCTAGTTTCACATTTGTTTACATGTCCTTGGAAATCCTTTTGGCGTCCATCTAACATATCTCATAATTGAAATGCGTATTAATTGCTAGTATAACACGAACTAACTTTAAGCATCGCTGCGGTGAGACAATCTCACTGTAGTCAACTCCTTGAATTTTTTTATCAGCAACAACTTGAGCTTTATGGATACAAAACCATTTTGATTTGTATCAGTTTATAGTTCCATACGTATTCGTTAGACTCTAAGTCTTTCGGAGGGGTTTATCAAGATCTAATCTCGAATCATGTATATGGGTATTATCTTGGATTATTTTGGCATTTAGCCAATTCTGGAGTCAGGGCCCACCAATGCTTCCATGTGTACCATAGATATACCGTTGTCTAACAACAATGCCTCATTTGCATGAGTTTTTCTTACGTGGTTTAGCTGCAAGTTCAACTGAAGTCTATACATCTCATGTAGAGACTTATGTATCAGTCGTCGCAGTAGGAAACTCTGGAACAACTTCCATTTTTTCTTTCCTTTGATCTGATGATAAATATTATGTTATCTCGTCGAGTTGCACTGTCCTCACACTCACTCTTTTGCAAAAAGCATTTTCTTCAAAATATACCGCTCCCTGTGGAAAACACTTTGCCTCGACACAGTAATGGAGGAATACCCAACATTTTGGGATAACCTACAAAGTAGCACTTGTCTGATTTGGAATAGGTTTGCAAACACTTTGCACATTTCTTAAATTCCAAATGTTAAGAAAAGACAAACATGGTTTGGCGTACTATACAATGGCGTCACTTCAACATATTCGATTGTGCTACTTTTTGTGTAAAACTGCAATCACTAAAGCATTAGTTCAAAAAGGATAACGTCAAATTGATTCATGTCATCTTTGGTCTTACTATGTCATATATGGTTTGATTACATCTTCTCGGACATTTCACTCTCAGTGGTGTTCCAGGAGGTGCAAGTTATGAAACTCTTTTCACAACTCATCAGACATTTGCTAAACTTGTAACTCAAATATTCCTTTCCGCAATCTAATTGCAGAAATATATTTTTTCTTGTTACAATAATTTCTACTTCACTCTGGAAACCTTATGAACTATTTCAAAGGATTCTGGCTTATGTCTCATTGAGCAAATATTTACATATCTACTTGATTCGTCACTAGAGATGGACAAATCCACTGCTAGCAACAACATTTATTTGACTACACACATCAGTATTTGTGTTTACTAATAAGTTCGTTGCTCGTTTCTTATGGCCCGTGAACGGTATTTTAATCACTTCACTTTTCAGACGAAAGTTGCAAGTATCAGATTATTCATAATCAAATGACTTCAAAATCCATCACTATGAAATTTCTCCATGCGGGTTTCCCCAATGTGACCAAAAGCAGTGCCACACAAATGTGGTATTCATTTAGTCTTGCGACATTTAGCATCAGTGTTATGAATGTATTATATTATCATCACTATTCATAACATACATCTCATTCATAATGGAAGCATGACCCTTATGTCATTCATAACACCGAACAACAATTGTTGTCTTATGAACAACCTTCTTACAACAAACATTATGCAATGGGATAGAGTGTAAAAAACTCTAAAATGAATTACGAAAATAAATATAGAGGTAATACACTAATGGAAAGTATGGTAACTTTTACAGAGTTCCCAACATGTATCTTAACCTCATTACGAGCTAGTCGTTTAGGACGTAGTAGTTCTTGCATCGAATTGCAACATAATGCAGTCGAACAAGTATCCTTGTGATCAAATTTTAATCACAATACCCAAGAATCAGCAATTAATAATTTAATCCTAATTCCCAAGAATTATATCTTTGACCAACCCTCAATACATCTATAATTTGTATGACATTCATACCCGAGCTGGACCTTCCAATCTTCTTTTCTTTTTGCATTTTATACTTCTAACAGTTTTACTTCCAATATTCCCTACTCACAGAAGGAGCACCCAACTTAAGAGTGGCGTTAGCTTTGGATTTCCTAGGCGTGTATGTCTCATTGACACCCTTTGGACTTATTCTTTCTTTTAAGTTGTTGTTTTGTTCACCATCATCACATGACTGTCGTTTTTCTGGATCCCATTTCATCAATCTAATGCATAGTAAACATTTCACTAATACTTAAAAAAACATTGCTTTGGATATCTCATATATTTTAGCCTTTGTTTGTATCTGAAACTAATTTTTAGTTCCATGAATATCACATAACTATCCCAAACTTCTAAAGTTGGGGTCTCGTGGAAGCATGCATATTGCACTTGACCGTGACGGAATTATAGCTTTTGGATCGAAGGATGTGAGTCACATCATCCATAGCATCAGCGGGAGAATGTCAAAAGCATGCAATAGGACAAATTCCTTCTTGGCACTCTTGATGACAACCCTCACATTACGTTACCAATCATAAATTTTGAACCAGATAAATAACATGTATTCTTTTTCAACTAGGAAGGTGCAAACACGAGCCATTATTCTACAACTATAATGCAAATTACACTTAGACAATGTTCAGCAGTTAATTGCACTAAGAATTAAAAAAATTAATTATAAAGTGTGCTCCCACTCAAATCATATCTATCATAATTGGTAGTGAATGATTCAAGATCTGTGTCTTGATTGTTCTCCATTGATGTAATACCACTGATGGCGAAAATCTTAACCAGTAGGCCAACTTGCCAATCACATCTCTATGCGACTCTTGTTCATCTTTCGATGGGTGTGTTCCGAGCCCAGGATTTTCCTGCCCGAACGTCAAGACAACCAGGTGATCTCGCTATGAGATCTCACCTTCTCCCGCCTTACACCTCTCTAATCGTTCATACCCTGAGACATGGCGCACCCCGAAAAGATACGTGCTCTAGACGGTGCTACACTTGACAGAACACTAACTACTTGATATTTAAGTGAGAGATCACCTTAAAAAAGTGACTATCCCGCAACCAAAAGGGTGCAAATACAAGGGATAAACATCTTAGGCAATTCATAATAGCATGATATGTTATAGCCCATTCCGATGGAGAAGTACTCATCGCCTTCATGAAATTTCAGTCAAAAATGTTGTCGTAGCAGCAGTTTCAAAAACTAGTGCCGTGGTAGAACTTTTTTGCCAAGGTTTGTTTCTTTAGCTATTACTCCCCTGTCTCCGTGTCCAGCTTTTGCGTCGGTTTCCACCTCCGCAAAAAATTTCACCACCATGTCGATGCACTAAATAATATTGCTATCTCTATAGCTAATAAAATAATGCATTACAACAAGGTTGACTCATAGGTTGTTAAAGTGACAATCATATGGCTCCAGCCATCATGCCGAATCATGACACGCAGGTCATGTTAATTACATCATATAGTCATGTCCTACATAATCTCATTAATATGACGAAAGCTATACCACATCTCACATGCACATCCTGCAGAACCAAGTTAGACGCCGCTAATTGGGTCATACAAGATTTTATTTTACGCGGCTTTTAAGGTTTCAAAACAAATTGTAACTACCAAGGTCCATCATCAAGTATGATTATTCAAGTCACTAAATTTACTTTGTGGGGTGTATGAAACACGAGACTTAATAAAAAAATCTCTAGCCCCATAGTGACTTCGTCATATGCATGACCCCCTCCCCCCCCATGTAGATCATATCTACATGTCCTTTAGTTTGCAAAAAAATCATCTTTCTTAACTACAGTGGAACCCAAAGAACTGAAGCACATCATTGATCTATCAACCAGCATTCTCAGGAGCGGCATAGAAGGATCTCAGATAACCAAAACTTTGTTGCAAAATTCCACCATGCCATCAAGATCAGAAATACGCAAATTCAAGAAAGCGACAAGAACATCAAGTAATAGATTTCATCTACTACTCGCACAAATATTATCTGGCAATAGATCTCATCTACGACAAAATATATTGTGCAAGACCCATACATCTCATGTATTCTAGATCGTAGCCTAGATCTACGCATAGCATGGCTCAGGATGCCACTTTAGGGTATGTAGCAGAAAACAAAAAATTTCCATCCTACACACCAGCCCAGGACCACTATGAATATGCACACAAGGTTTGATTTGATTGTTACCAACTTGTAGCAACAGCAGAAGAAAAGTTGGTGACGATCATTGGTGTAAAAACAACTTTGAGAGTATGACATTAGAAGAATGTCCATATTGAATTGACCCAACTTGTTTGTTATACTTTGAGATACTATCGTCACAAGTCAATTGATATAACACGGAGAGTTAATGCATTAGTTTGTTCCTTAGACCATGAGAGTATCATACTCACTTCTTACCGTACGATGGACTTTGGAGTTGCTCAAACGTCATATGTAACACGGTGATCATAACGACAACTTACAGGTTCATCGGGAAGTTTGACAAGGGGCTAGATATATCAAGAGTGGGATTTGCTCCTCCGACGATGTAGAGATATTCTCAGGGCCCTCTCAGTTTTAAGGCATCCATCATCGTTTGGCCAAGGGATTTATGTTTTCATGCCCTTTGTTCCTTAGTTCTACTCATTTTTGCCAACCCTCTAACTTGCGCTCACTTTTGCCCTGCTCTATCTAGCTGAACCTCACATATGGCCAAATGCAGCATTTCCGTTAGGTCAACCCCTTTGACCGTTACATGGATGACTATGAGAATACGACATGTGGGGCACTATAAAGTATGGCCACATCAGCTAGCTGGCAGTTAGTCACCGATGCATAGCACGACATAGCGTCATTGCTCGTCTGGCTGATTCCAGCGATGGCTGGACGATATCTTCGCCTCTACCGGTAGCTGGTGTTTGTGTGCGTCGAGGGACAACATCAGGGTGGCCAGGGGTGGACGGAAACAAAGGCAGTGGGTGAGTACCATCGTGGCCGGAGTTTGGTGTTTGTAGGCAACAAAGCTATAACACGGATTCAAATGATTTCTTGTGCTGGTGTTGTGCTACAGCTTCTGGTTGTGCAGTTTGACACGGTCACATGACCAAATGGTCACCAGAGTATCTTCATGAGCTCATGCCAGATCAGTAAAGGAGGTCACGATTAATGTCACTACAACATGACAAAGTTGACAAGGGGAGCGGGAAAAGTTGTGGAGCTCACGTTAAGGTTGTGGAGCACATTAAGTAGGTCAGGGATGGGTTGTAGGCGACGAATCGACAACGGCATCCTAGGCTATAGACAGCGAGCGATGATGGCGGCGATTCAGGGTGTCCAGTCTAGCGATCTTCGTATAGGTTAATAGTGGCGAGGCAGAGTTAAAGGACATGGTGGTGAGGTGAGGAAGCACAGTGGCTACATTGGTTGACGTCGGCACGGCCATGGTGTTCTCATTCATGGTTGGAGAGCGAGCAAGAGGAGGGGATAGTAATGGATAGTAGATAGGTTAGAACTAGTGGTATCGTGCTTGTCTCTTGGCGTAGAGTTGGCGACGAAGAAGGCCTCAAAGGCATGAAGCAGGAGCAGGCGCTCTCAAATGCGTCGTCCCTAGCCACTAGGCACGAGGTTGAAGACGGGGTTGCATGTAGGTTGGCTGGACTGCACACTGCTGGGCCGCTAGGTAAGTTTTCATCTCTCTCTCTCTCACCCTTTATTTATGTCCTTTCCTTTTATATTTGTATATATTTTAGATCATAAATTTGTAAAACCATCTAGAAAGTTAACTGTGAATATAATGGATTTTTACAAAAACATGGACATTTTTACGCCGATGGGATTAACTGTGACGCCGACCCACGAACTTCGCCCCAACGTCCCCCCTTCACCACAACACCGTACTGAATGATGTGGTTTAGTCCCACATCGTTGCGCGAGAGGCTCACCGGCCTTCTTAAATAGCAGAGAGGACCATGAGCAATACACTACTTCTTGTAATAAGAGCACCAATGCTCGCTTTGTGAAGGAGATGATGATCTAATATTTGATCATCTCTTCATCTCTTTCACAAAGTAAGCATAGATGGTCTTACTGTAATAAAAGTATTCCTTTTACAAATAGCGTCATTTTCACAATTTATCTAATCAAACTAGAGCACAACACTACTATTTTTCATTTTCAAGATCATCAAAGAAAAGTTAAACTTTTTCACAACGATGGGTGTTACCATTGTGAACATTGTTGCCATAGTAATAATAATTTTTTTG
This sequence comes from Thinopyrum obtusiflorum, assembly GCA_036873465.1. Classification (NCBI taxonomy): domain Eukaryota; kingdom Viridiplantae; phylum Streptophyta; class Magnoliopsida; order Poales; family Poaceae; genus Thinopyrum; species Thinopyrum obtusiflorum. Next base: position 101,206 of record JAAAWM010011953.1, on the reverse strand, counting down.
GAATAAAATTTATTATTTCCATTTTCAAGTGCCAGAAATGGCTTTTATGTGAAGGAAGTACCTGAAATAAGTTATAAAATTTGGTATTTTCATTTTTCATAGAAATTAGATAACATTGGAAGCCCACTAACCAAGTTTCTTGAATTTCAGAATATTATCGCTATATTTCCAAGATTTATTGGATTTAATGTGAATTATGAGATTTTGCTCAATTTTGGACTACAAGTGTGATGTAGTTTGGTATTGAAAATAGAAAAAAAATCATTTTATAGTCTAATATTGGTGGTGCATCCACTTGGAACAACTAAAGTTAAAATTCGGAACCATTTGATATGAATGTTCAACATTTCAAGTTTAACCGTATTTTGGAAAATATCAAAGAAAATGAAAAAAAAAACCTCAAAAGTTAAAATCCTTGTGCATGAAGCCCTCTTGTGTGAACTAGTAAGTGGGAAAATCATAAACTTGAAATACCACAAGTTTTGAAAAAAACCTTCACAAAAATGGCATATCTAGTATGAAGTTGCATGGATTTCAAGCCATATGCCCATGGCCCTGGCCACTTCCTTGGCATACTCCATGATAACAAGTTAAAATTTGGGACAACGATGGGTGTTACCATTGCGAACATTGTTTCCATAGGAATAATATTTGTTTGGAATAAAAATTATTATTTCCATTTTTCAAGTTCCAGAAATGGCTTTTTTGTGAAGGAAGTAGATAAAATAAGTTATAAAATTTGGTCTTTTCATTTTCATAAATAGTAGACCACATTGGAAGACCAGTAACAAGGTTTCATGAATTCCAGAGTATCATTGCTATATTTCCAAGATTTACTGGATTTATAGTGAATTATGAGGTTTTGCTCAAATTTGAACTACAAGTGTGACGTAGTTTGGTACTGGAAATATACAAAAATCATTTTATGCTCTAATGTTGGTGGCATGTCCACTTGGGACAACAAAGTTGAAATTTTGAACCATTTGATATAAATGTTCAACATTTCATGTTTTACCCCATTTTGGGAAAATTCAAAGAAAATAAAAAAGCTTCAAAAATTAAAATCCCTGTGCATGAAGCCCTCTTGTGTGAACTAGTAAGTGGGAAAAATCATAAACTTGCAATAACACAAGTTTAAAAAAAACCCTTCACAAAATGACTTATCTAGTATGAAGTTGCATGGATTTCAAGGCATATGCCCATGGCCCTGGCCGTTTCCATGGCATACTCCACGATAACGAGTTAAAATTTGGCAATACGATGGGTGTTACCATTGTGAACATTGTTGCCATAGGAATAATAATTTTTTTGGAACAAAATTATTATTTCCATTTTCAAGTGCCAGAAATGGCTTTTTATAAAGGAAGTACCTAAAATAAGTTATAAAATTTGGTCTTTTCACTTTTCATAGAAAGTAGATCACATTGGAAGCCCACTGATCAAGTTTCATCAATTTCAGAGTATTATTGATATATTTCCAAGATTTACTGGATTTACAGTGAATTATGAGATTTTGCTAAATTTTTAACTACACGTGTGATGTAGTTTGGTACTGAAAATAGATAAAAATCATTTTATGCTCTAATGTTGGTGGTGCATCCACTTGGGACAATCAAAGTTGAAATTCTGAACCATTTGATATAAATGTTCAACATTTCAAGTTTTACCCCATTTTGGAAAAAAAATCAAAGAAAATAAATAAGCCTCAAAAATTAAAATCCTTGTGCATGAAGCCCGCTTGTGTGAACTAGTAAGTGGGAAAAATCATAAACTTGCAATACCACAAGTTTAAAAAAAACTTCACAAAATGGCTTACCTAGTATGAAGCTGCACCGATTTCAAGGCATATGCCCATGGCCCTAGCCACTTCCATGGCATACTCCATGATAAAAATTTAAAGTTTGGCACAGCGATGGGTGTTACCATTGTGAACATTGTTGCCATAGGGATAATATTTTTTTGGAATAAAATTTATTATTTACTTTTTCAAGTGTCAGAAATGGCTTTTTTGTGAATGAAGTACATGAAATAAGTTATAAAACTTGGTCTTTTCATTTTTCATAGAAAGTAGACCACATTGGAAGCCCACCAACCAAGTTTCATGTATTTCAGAGTATTATTGCTATATTTCAAAGGTTTACTGGATTTACAGTGAATTATGAGATTTTTGTTCGAATTTGAACTACAATTTTGATGTAGTTTGGTACTAAAATAGACAAAAAATCATTTTATGCTCTAATGTATGTGGTGCGTTCACTTGGGACAACCAAAGTTGAAATTCCGAACCACTTGATATGAATGTTCAACATTTCAATTTTACCCCATTTTGAGAAAAATCAAAGAAAATGAGAAAGCCTCAAAAACAAAAATCCTTGTGCATGAAGCCCTCTTGTGTGAACTAGTAAGTGGGAAAAATCATAAACTTGCAATACCATAAGTTTTGAAAAGTCAACATTGCAAGTTTGACCCCCATTTTAAGTAAGTTTTGCATGTTGTTTTTGGTAAGTTTTGCATGTTGCTATTTTTGGCAAGTTTTGCATGTTACACTATGTTTGAACATGGAAACCCAACTCAAAGTAGGAAATGCAAAACAGAGCATACACTTGCTGATTAAACACATTGAAATAACATACTATTTGAAGTTAAAAGGGCATCCACATGTCAGATCCTCAGCACTAGCTAGAAGGGGGTTGGAGACGCTTAAGATGGCGAGCCAGGCGGTGATGCGAGCATTGAGCATTCTGCTCAAACTGTGCCGAGAACTCATACTGCTCCACCACTATTGGGGCATTTTTGCAGCCAACCTTGGCCTCCACGATGACCAATACCAGATCATTGCCGGCATCAGCCTCCAAGTGCTCCTGATCAACCATATGCTCATCCTCGTCAACCAAATTAATCGCTAGATTCATGTCTGTCTGAGAAGGATGAGTGATGACCTCCAAACCCCCCTGATAGCCCTCCGCTTGTGCATCCTCCTCCTGTGCAATGATCTCCAACCCCCCATGATGGCCCTCCTCTTGTGCATTCTCCTGTGCAATGATCTGCAACCCCCTGGTAGCTCTCCTCTTCTTCATCCTCCTCCTTGTCGCTACCCTCCTCTTTCGTCACCTCGTCGACGGCATGAATAATATGCAAATTCACTGATACGTGTCCAACATATGTATAATTTATGAAGTATTCATGCCATATTTACAAAAAAATATGGTTTTGGTATGATTTGGATGGAACTAACCCAGACTAACGTTGTTTTCAGCAGAACTACCATGGTGTTGTTTTTTGTGCAGAAATGAAAGTTCTCCAAATGCAACGAAACTTTTTGATGATTTTTTTAACAAAAGAGGCACTAGAAGCTTCGTGGGAGGACCAGAAGGTGAGGGAGGTGAGCACAAGACACCTGGGCATGCCAGGAGGCCCAAGCGTGTCCAGGTGGGTTGTGCCCACCTCGAGGCCCATCTTCGCATGATTCCAACACTGAAAAATCCTATAAATAGAGAAACCATCAGAAATAACCCTAGATCAGAAGTTTTGCCGCCGCAAGCCTCTATAGCCATGAAAAACCAATCTAGACCCTGTTTCAGCACCCTGCCGGAGGGGGAAATCATCATCGGTGGCCATCTTCATCATTCCGGCGGCCACCATGATGAGGAGGGAGTAGTCGACCCTCGGGGCTGAGGGTTTGTACCAATAGCTATGTGTTTAATCTCTCTCTCTCACTCTCTCTCTCTCGTGTTCTTGAGATGTCACAATCTTGATGTATCGCGGGCTTTGCTAATATAGTTGGATCATATGGTGTTTTCCCCTCTCTATCTTATTGTGAATTGAGTTTTCCCTTTGAGATTTCATTCTTATCGGATTGAATACTTTTATGGATTTGAGAACACTTGATGTATGTCTTGCTATGAATACCCGTGGTGACAATGGGGTATCATATTGATTCACTTAATATGTGTTTTGGCACTCAACTAGCGGATTCCCGAGGTGACATTGGGGTAATCTATGCATAGGGGTTGATGCATGTTCTTGTCTTTATTTCTTCGGTAGAAATCTTGGGGCACTCTTTGAGGTTCTTTGTGTTGGATTGAGTATTATGAATCAGAAATTGTTTGATGCATATCGTATAATCAACTCATGGATACTCGCGGTGACATTGGAGTATCTAGGTGACATTAAAGTTGGTTGATGTGTATCATATGGTGTTATTTTAGTACGAACTCTTGGTTAGATCGATCGCAAAGAATAGCTTAGTGTTATTTTAGTACGTACTCTAGGATAGATTAATCGAAAAGAATAGCTTTGAGGTGGTTTCGTACCCTACAAACAATTTCTTCTTATGTTCTCCGCTAGATATGAACTTTGGAGTGGTTCTTCATCACACGTTGAGGGATGATTATATGATCCAATTAGATTAGCATTGTTGAGAGATTGTACCAGCGAAAGTACGGACCCTAGGCCTCAATTTCAAGCATTGCAATACCGTTTGTACTCCATTTTATCAATTGCTACCTTGCTGTTTTTTATTGTTCCTATTACAAAAATCAATATCTACTATAATTACTACACTTGTATCACCATCTCTTCGTTGAACTAGTGCACCTATACAAATTACCATTGTATTTGGTGTGTTGGGGACACAAGAGACTCTTTGTTATTTGGTTGCAGGGTTGTTGGAGAGATACCATCTTCATCCTACGCCTCCCACGGATTGATAAACCTTAGGTCATCCACTTGAGGGAAATTTGCTACTGTCCTACAAAACTCTGCACTTGGAGGCCCAACACGAGTCTACAAGAACAAGTTGTGTAGTAGACATCATTCACCGCCCCTTCCACCTTTGGATTTGGTGAGGAGAGGTGGGATCGGTACTCGTACTAGTGGGCTCGCTATCGATGATCTAGAGACTCCATCTCCTCTGCCATTGCCCACAGGAGAATCTCAATTGGGACTGCCCCCTTGCCTTTAGGAAGTAACCGCTTCCGCTCGTCCATCATCACTTCCAATACCAGGCCCAGCGAGTGAATCACGAGAGATTTTGCGCTCGGAAACCAGGAGCATATCTCCTTGCACTTGGCCAGCAAAAGCTCATCCCCGGCGCAAAACTCCATCGCCCTCTTCCAGCTCGGACCTGCTTGTCATCAATCAAAGACCAAATTCGCAAATCGAATAATTAAAAAGGAATTTGATTATTCGAATCAAATTCACCACAATACAATCTAAAATGGGCTCCATTCAACATAAACTAATTTCTAGGGTTTTCTATTTCAAAATTAGCTGCCACTAGTACCGCTGGCAGGAATCCTATCCTAAATAGACGTCCATATTGATTGCAAACTGGAGCAACTCAATGCTTGACAATTCAATTGCTCAATCGCTGCTGCTTCCTGAGCTTGCGTTGTTATTTCCCTTGAAAAGGAAAGGGTGATGCAGCAAAGTAGAGATAAGTATTTCCCTTAGTTAAGAACCAAGGTATCAATCCAGTAGGAGGAACAATCAAGTCCCCAATGGATGCACCTGCACAAACTAACAAACACTTGCACACAACACGAAAAAGGGGTTGTCAATCCCTTTACGGTCACTTGCAAGAGTGAGATCTAATAGAGATAGATATAAAAGATAAATAAAAGGCAAAATAAAGTAAAGGTAAATAAATTGTAGCAAGGTATTTTTGGGTTTTTGGTTTTATAGATCTGAAAATATATGATGAAAAATAGACCCGGGGGCCATAGGGTTCACTAGAGGCTTCTCTCTTGAAAGAAAACATACGGTGGGTGAACAAATTACTGTTGAGCAATTGATAGAAAAGCGCATCCCCCCCCCCCCCCCCCCCCCCCCCCCCCCCCCCCCCCCCCCCCCCCCCCCCCCCCCCCCCCCCCCCCCCCCCCCCCCCCCCCCCCCCCCCCCCCCCCCCCCCCCCCCCCCCCCCCCCCCCCCCCCCCCCCCCCCCCCCCCCCCCCCCCCCCCCCCCCCCCCCCCCCCCCCCCCCCCCCCCCCCCCCCCCCCCCCCCCCCCCCCCCCCCCCCCCCCCCCCCCCCCCCCCCCCCCCCCCCCCCCCCCCCCCCCCCCCCCCCCCCCCCCCCCCCCCCCCCCCCCCCCCCCCCCCCCCCCCCCCCCCCCCCCCCCCCCCCCCCCCCCCCCCCCCCCCCCCCCCCCCCCCCCCCCCCCCCCCCCCCCCCCCCCCCCCCCCCCCCCCCCCCCCCCCCCCCCCCCCCCCCCCCCCCCCCCCCCCCCCCCCCCCCCCCCCCCCCCCCCCCCCCCCCCCCCCCCCCCCCCCCCCCCCCCCCCCCCCCCCCCCCCCCCCCCCCCCCCCCCCCCCCCCCCCCCCCCCCCCCCCCCCCCCCCCCCCCCCCCCCCCCCCCCCCCCCCCCCCCCCCCCCCCCCCCCCCCCCCCCCCCCCCCCCCCCCCCCCCCCCCCCCCCCCCCCCCCCCCCCCCCCCCCCCCCCCCCCCCCCCCCCCCCCCCCCCCCCCCCCCCCCCCCCCCCCCCCCCCCCCCCCCCCCCCCCCCCCCCCCCCCCCCCCCCCCCCCCCCCCCCCCCCCCCCCCCCCCCCCCCCCCCCCCCCCCCCCCCCCCCCCCCCCCCCCCCCCCCCCCCCCCCCCCCCCCCCCCCCCCCCCCCCCCCCCCCCCCCCCCCCCCCCCCCCCCCCCCCCCCCCCCCCCCCCCCCCCCCCCCCCCCCCCCCCCCCCCCCCCCCCCCCCCCCCCCCCCCCCCCCCCCCCCCCCCCCCCCCCCCCCCCCCCCCCCCCCCCCCCCCCCCCCCCCCCCCCCCCCCCCCCCCCCCCCCCCCCCCCCCCCCCCCCCCCCCCCCCCCCCCCCCCCCCCCCCCCCCCCCCCCCCCCCCCCCCCCCCCCCCCCCCCCCCCCCCCCCCCCCCCCCCCCCCCCCCCCCCCCCCCCCCCCCCCCCCCCCCCCCCCCCCCCCCCCCCCCCCCCCCCCCCCCCCCCCCCCCCCCCCCCCCCCCCCCCCCCCCCCCCCCCCCCCCCCCCCCCCCCCCCCCCCCCCCCCCCCCCCCCCCCCCCCCCCCCCCCCCCCCCCCCCCCCCCCCCCCCCCCCCCCCCCCCCCCCCCCCCCCCCCCCCCCCCCCCCCCCCCCCCCCCCCCCCCCCCCCCCCCCCCCCCCCCCCCCCCCCCCCCCCCCCCCCCCCCCCCCCCCCCCCCCCCCCCCCCCCCCCCCCCCCCCCCCCCCCCCCCCCCCCCCCCCCCCCCCCCCCCCCCCCCCCCCCCCCCCCCCCCCCCCCCCCCCCCCCCCCCCCCCCCCCCCCCCCCCCCCCCCCCCCCCCCCCCCCCCCCCCCCCCCCCCCCCCCCCCCCCCCCCCCCCCCCCCCCCCCCCCCCCCCCCCCCCCCCCCCCCCCCCCCCCCCCCCCCCCCCCCCCCCCCCCCCCCCCCCCCCCCCCCCCCCCCCCCCCCCCCCCCCCCCCCCCCCCCCCCCCCCCCCCCCCCCCCCCCCCCCCCCCCCCCCCCCCCCCCCCCCCCCCCCCCCCCCCCCCCCCCCCCCCCCCCCCCCCCCCCCCCCCCCCCCCCCCCCCCCCCCCCCCCCCCCCCCCCCCCCCCCCCCCCCCCCCCCCCCCCCCCCCCCCCCCCCCCCCCCCCCCCCCCCCCCCCCCCCCCCCCCCCCCCCCCCCCCCCCCCCCCCCCCCCCCCCCCCCCCCCCCCCCCCCCCCCCCCCCCCCCCCCCCCCCCCCCCCCCCCCCCCCCCCCCCCCCCCCCCCCCCCCCCCCCCCCCCCCCCCCCCCCCCCCCCCCCCCCCCCCCCCCCCCCCCCCCCCCCCCCCCCCCCCCCCCCCCCCCCCCCCCCCCCCCCCCCCCCCCCCCCCCCCCCCCCCCCCCCCCCCCCCCCCCCCCCCCCCCCCCCCCCCCCCCCCCCCCCCCCCCCCCCCCCCCCCCCCCCCCCCCCCCCCCCCCCCCCCCCCCCCCCCCCCCCCCCCCCCCCCCCCCCCCCCCCCCCCCCCCCCCCCCCCCCCCCCCCCCCCCCCCCCCCCCCCCCCCCCCCCCCCCCCCCCCCCCCCCCCCCCCCCCCCCCCCCCCCCCCCCCCCCCCCCCCCCCCCCCCCCCCCCCCCCCCCCCCCCCCCCCCCCCCCCCCCCCCCCCCCCCCCCCCCCCCCCCCCCCCCCCCCCCCCCCCCCCCCCCCCCCCCCCCCCCCCCCCCCCCCCCCCCCCCCCCCCCCCCCCCCCCCCCCCCCCCCCCCCCCCCCCCCCCCCCCCCCCCCCCCCCCCCCCCCCCCCCCCCCCCCCCCCCCCCCCCCCCCCCCCCCCCCCCCCCCCCCCCCCCCCCCCCCCCCCCCCCCCCCCCCCCCCCCCCCCCCCCCCCCCCCCCCCCCCCCCCCCCCCCCCCCCCCCCCCCCCCCCCCCCCCCCCCCCCCCCCCCCCCCCCCCCCCCCCCCCCCCCCCCCCCCCCCCCCCCCCCCCCCCCCCCCCCCCCCCCCCCCCCCCCCCCCCCCCCCCCCCCCCCCCCCCCCCCCCCCCCCCCCCCCCCCCCCCCCCCCCCCCCCCCCCCCCCCCCCCCCCCCCCCCCCCCCCCCCCCCCCCCCCCCCCCCCCCCCCCCCCCCCCCCCCCCCCCCCCCCCCCCCCCCCCCCCCCCCCCCCCCCCCCCCCCCCCCCCCCCCCCCCCCCCCCCCCCCCCCCCCCCCCCCCCCCCCCGTAAGAAAATTAAATCACCACTTAGGTACTGTTGTGAACTCATTCTAAATTTATATTGGTGTTATATATACTGTATTCCAACTTCTCCATGGTTCATACCCCCCGATACTACGCATAGATTCATCAAAATAAGCAAACAACACATAGAAAACAGAATCTGTCAAAAACAGAACAGTGTGTAGTAATCTGGAAATTTCATATACTTCTATAATTCCAAAAATTCTGAAAAATTAGGAAAACCTAGGAACTTTGTATATAAATCTTGTGTAAAAATTTCAGATCAAAATCACGCTTCTGTGATTTTTTAAAATTCTGGCAATGAGCGCAAAAGTTTCTGTTTTTCAGCAAAATCAAATCAACTATCACCATAGATCATCCCAAAGGTCTTACTTGGCTCAAACACTAATTAAAACACTAAAACATAATTAATACAGAATTAATATTTTGTAAACACTCCAGAACAGAAAGAAAAAGACAAAAATAAATTTTATTCATTGGGTTGCCTCCCAACAAGCTCTTTCTTTAAAGCCATCAAGATAGCCTTGAGATTTTATTGATGCTCACATGAAAGATAAAATATTGAAGCACAAAGAGAGCATCATATAGCATGCAAAAAACAAGTTCAATTCTAACATAATTCCTATGCATAGGCATTTTATAGGGAAAACATTTATCAAGAAAAGCAAAAACTAGCATATGCAAGGAAGAAGAAAGAAACAATAGCAATCTCAACATAACGAGAGGTAATTTAGTAACATGAAAATTTCTACAACCATATTTCCCTCTCTTATAATAATTACATGTGGGACCATATTCAAATTCAACAATATATCTATCACATAACATATTCTCTACAAGATCCACATGCATGCAAAGTTGACACTCTTCCAAAATAGTGGGATTATCATCAAATAAAGTCATGACCTCTCCAAGCCCACTTTTATCAAAAATTTCATAAGATTGATCAATCTCCAAAGTAGTGGGATCATTATTTAAAGTTGACACTCTTCCAAACCCACTTTCAATATTAGTGCAAACATTATTATCAATATCATAATCATCATGAGGCTTAAACAAAATTTCAAGATCATAAGAAGCATTATCACCCCAATCATGATCATTAAAATAAGTAGTGAACATAGCAAAATTAGCATCCCCAAGCTTGGAGTTTTGCATATCATTAGCACAATTTGCAATAATAGAATTTATAATAGCATCATTGCAACCATGATTTTCATTCAAGGAGCTATCGTGAATCACTTTATAAATTTCTTTCATCACAAATTTCAGATTCATGAATTTCAATCAAAACTTCATGAAGATAATCTAGTGCACTCAACTCACTAGCAATTGGTTCATCATAATTGGATCTTTTAAAACGATTAGCAAGTGGATGAGGATCCATAAACTTTTTGCTTTTTGATTTTCAATAAACACACAATTATACCAACCGAACAAGCAAACAAACCAAGTAAGACATAAAAGGCAAACGAAAAGAAGGCAAATATTTTTGTGTTTTTCTAAAAATGTTTTAGAAGTGGGGGAGAGGAAAATGAGAGACAAATGGCAAATAATGTAAGTGCAAGAGATGAGAGTTTATGATAGGTACTTGGTAGGCTTGATGTAGAACCTCCCCGGCAACAGCGCCAGAAATTCTTCCTGCTACTTCTAGAGCTTGCGTTGTTATTTCCCTTGAAGAGGAAAGGGTGATGCAACAAAGTAGAGATAAGTATTTCCCTTAGTTAAGAACCAAGGTAGAATTCCAGTAGGAGGAACAACCAAGTCCCCAATAGATGCACCTGCACAAGCTAACAAACACTTGCACACAACGCGAAAAAGGAGTTGTCAATCCCTTCAAGGTCACTAGCAAGAGTGAGATCTAATAGAGATAGATATAAAAGATAAATAAAAGGTAAAATAAAGTAAAGGTAAATAAATTGCAGCAAGGTATTTTTGGGTTTTTAGTTTTATAGATCTGAAAATATATGATGGAAAATAGACCCGGGGGCCATAGGGTTCACTAGAGGCTTCTCTCTTGAAAGAAAACATACGGTGGGTGAACAAATTACTGTTGAGCAATTGATAGAAAAGCGCATCCCCCCCCCCCCCCCCCCCCCCCCCCCCCCCCCCCCCCCCCCCCCCCCCCCCCCCCCCCCCCCCCCCCCCCCCCCCCCCCCCCCCCCCCCCCCCCCCCCCCCCCCCCCCCCCCCCCCCCCCCCCCCCCCCCCCCCCCCCCCCCCCCCCCCCCCCCCCCCCCCCCCCCCCCCCCCCCCCCCCCCCCCCCCCCCCCCCCCCCCCCCCCCCCCCCCCCCCCCCCCCCCCCCCCCCCCCCCCCCCCCCCCCCCCCCCCCCCCCCCCCCCCCCCCCCCCCCCCCCCCCCCCCCCCCCCCCCCCCCCCCCCCCCCCCCCCCCCCCCCCCCCCCCCCCCCCCCCCCCCCCCCCCCCCCCCCCCCCCCCCCCCCCCCCCCCCCCCCCCCCCCCCCCCCCCCCCCCCCCCCCCCCCCCCCCCCCCCCCCCCCCCCCCCCCCCCCCCCCCCCCCCCCCCCCCCCCCCCCCCCCCCCCCCCCCCCCCCCCCCCCCCCCCCCCCCCCCCCCCCCCCCCCCCCCCCCCCCCCCCCCCCCCCCCCCCCCCCCCCCCCCCCCCCCCCCCCCCCCCCCCCCCCCCCCCCCCCCCCCCCCCCCCCCCCCCCCCCCCCCCCCCCCCCCCCCCCCCCCCCCCCCCCCCCCCCCCCCCCCCCCCCCCCCCCCCCCCCCCCCCCCCCCCCCCCCCCCCCCCCCCCCCCCCCCCCCCCCCCCCCCCCCCCCCCCCCCCCCCCCCCCCCCCCCCCCCCCCCCCCCCCCCCCCCCCCCCCCCCCCCCCCCCCCCCCCCCCCCCCCCCCCCCCCCCCCCCCCCCCCCCCCCCCCCCCCCCCCCCCCCCCCCCCCCCCCCCCCCCCCCCCCCCCCCCCCCCCCCCCCCCCCCCCCCCCCCCCCCCCCCCCCCCCCCCCCCCCCCCCCCCCCCCCCCCCCCCCCCCCCCCCCCCCCCCCCCCCCCCCCCCCCCCCCCCCCCCCCTGGAGTGACTCTTTGTCGCACGTTGAGGGATTGTTATATGATTCAATTATGTTAGCACTGTTGAGAGATTGCACTAGTGAAAGTATGAACCCTAGGCCTTGTTTCCAACCATTGCAATACCGTTTGTGCTCCATTTTATCATTTGCTACCTTGCTATTTTTATATTTTCAGATTACAAAAACCTATATCTACTATCCATAATGCACTTGTATCACCATCTCTTCACCGAACTAGTGCACCTATACAATTTGCCATTGTATTGGGTGTGTTGGGGACACAAGAGATTTCTTGTATTTGATTGCAGGGTTGTTTGAGAGAGACCATCTTCATCCTATGCCTCCCACTGATTGATAAACCTTAGGTCATCCACTTGAGGGAAATTTGCAACTGTCCTACAAAACTCTGTGCATTGAGGCCCAAAATGAGTCTACAAGAATAAGTTATGTAGTAGACATCAGACACTTAGTAAGGAAAACAAAATAAAGTTGTGTAAGTTTCTGGCTAATGTCAAATTCCCAGACGGTCATGCTGCAAACATGGCTACATATGTGGATGTTGAGGCCGGTAAATTACACAGACTGAAGATGCATGATTGCCACATACTCCTGCAGACTATCTTACCAGTTGGTCTTAGAGGCATTGTCTCCAAGGAGATGTATGAGGCTATCGCTTCACTAGGAAGATTCTTTAAGGAGTTGTGTGCCAAGAAATTAGGAATCGACGTCACAAAGAAATTGAGTGATGAAATTCCTGAAATTCTTTGCAAGCTTGAGAAGCTCTTCCCACCTTCTTTCTTCGACGTAATGGTGCACCTAGTTGTACAACTTCCGGATGAGGCACTACTAAGGGGACCTGTCCAGTATGGTTGGATGTTTCTTGTTGAGAGAAGGCTTGGGTACCTCAAGTCAACTGTGCATAACAAAGCAAGGCCCGAAGGCTCAATTGCGGAGTCCTATATCGGCGATGAGTGCTTGATCTTTTGCTCCAGATATTTGAAAGAAGACATAGAGACCAGTTTTAACAAGCCAGATAGGAACATGAGTAAGAATGATAAGAAGAAGAAAAATGCAGAAATCTACGAGAGGAAGCCTAGGCATATTTTCCGATGGTGGTCCTGTTGGCATTGGGGCTGCCCACAAGAAAACAAGCTCTGAGGATTGGGGCAAAATGCATACATATATACTTGACAATTGTCCAGAAGTACAAAAGTACATGGTGTAAGTTTGAATCACCTAACAAAGTCGTACTACAACGTGCTAACGAGTATATCTTAACTAAGTTCATGACTAGTTTACCTCTTTTCCACATGGTTCACAAGGAAGAATTAAAGAAAAGGGGTGTGCGAAACTTGGAACATAACATAGGGTGGATTTCGTTGACTGGTTTGCAGATCATGTAAGGAAGTTAAGAAATGCGCCCAAAGATATAAAACTGCTATCAAAAGGGCCAGACATGAGTGTACGTCTGTGGGATGCATGCACTGTCAATGGTGTTAGGTTCCATACCATGGATTCTGAAAAGGACCGAAGGACTCAAAATTCGGGCGTCATGATGAAGGTAGGTGTTGAAAACTCTGAAGAAGAGATGGAACTATACGGGGTGCTGAAGCAAGTTCTTGAGGTCAATTACGGAGACAGATTAGTATTTCTGTTTCAATGTGATTGGTTTGACCTTGATGGCTTGAAAAAGAAAAGCTTGAAGATGAAGTCTGATGAGTTTTTTAGAAGCGTGAATACTTTTGCATTCTAGTACTATGACGCTCCATTCATGCTTGCGTCCTAAGCTACCACATGTATTTATTTGGAAGACACAAAGTTTGGTCACCCATGGAAGGTGCTTGTGCCTATTGGGTCCAGAGGCACATATGATGTTCCAGAACATTTTGATGGTCAGCAAGACGTGACTGTACAAAACTATCAAGAAGACACCCATTCTTCACCACATCATTTTGCTGCGGATGTTGAGGATGAAGTGGAGGGTCATGAAGCTACCGGGGATGTTGTGGATGAAGAGGAGGAAGATGATGTTGTACCAAATGTTCACCGCGAAAGAGATGAAGCATTAGGGGTTTCAGTTCCTACTTGTGTTGTGGAAGAAATTCGGCATAAATTTGAGCAGGGCAAGGAAGACTTTGACATGAGTGAGGATGAACTGATCGATGAGGAGGAAATAGGTCTAGATGAGATGGACAGTGATCTTGAATAAAAGTTATGCTACTAGCACGTTGCTTGGCTGTTTAAGATGCTGATGTAATTTTGTATTAGGGAGACTCGTGTTGAATATCACAGACATTTTTTGAATTTGCTATCATATATTTATGAAAGTTCTTGAAATTAGTTCCAAAATGTATCCATTTTATTTCCAAAAGGGTTTACAAAAAGTTCTGAAAGTAATCAGATCATTTTATAGAATTCACATGACAAAGATCTGCAGGAGAGCATGCATAAGTACACATCCACCTATGACAGACGGTGCAACTAAATCCCTTATATTCCTGCTCTTAATGGCGTGCTTCAGGTAGAGGTTTGCCACCTTTCTCTCTTCTTTCATGCAAGCTATCTCCTTGTCTTTCTCCATATTTGATTTCGGTAGCACCAAATTTTCTTTAGCGAGATTGTGTTTTATAGTCCTCGCTCTCCCCTTCCATTCTTCGTCCATCCACTTCAAATATGCACACGTGTCATATCCCTATAATACAGGAAAAAAGTGGAGTTAAATTATGGATCTAACTGATGAACACAGAACATAGAAAACAATTTGTTTTATTTCAAACCTCTTTTGGGCAGACCAGAAACCTACGCCCGAAATCAAATCCGTTCATGCAGACTCTACGGATTGGGGTACACAGGTGCCCGCATGCCTCTGTCTTCTGTATTCCGCTGAATTGAGGACTTTGCTTGGACATCAGAACACTACTGTTTACCATAGGGAGGATTTCACCGTCCTATTCACATATACTAGATCATTCAGTGAACAAATAACGCATCGCATTTCATGAGGGACATGGGTGCCGGGTTGACTTACCTGTGTTGGCTTTTTCCTTCTGAACAGCAGCTCCGATGTGATCTTCCATTCGCCAGGAAAGTCGCCGCCGCCTCCGCCAGTGATGCTTTCACCGCCGATGCCGCCTGTGATGTTGTCGCCGCTACCGGCGGCGAGATGAAGATTGCTTGTCACCCCCATCAATCCTGCAACCCAGCGACCCTCCTTCTTGCCTCCGTGCATGGACATCTTTCATCCCTTGGAGGCTAGGGTTTCACCCGGGTCATGATGGTGAATGGGAAAGATAAAGATTTGACAAGGTAGTAAATGAAGGTACCGCTTTTAAGGGCCGACAGGTACATTAATTGACTTAATAGTATGATACCACAAATGTTCATAACATTGGAACACACAACTTCAGCATAAATCAGCCAAGTTCAGCAGAATTTAAATTACATAAATCATAATAAAACTAATCTATTCAAAACTAATATCTCCCATGTCGCGCCTTCTCCATTATGCGTTGCATCCTCACCGTCTTCTTAATGCTTTGATGGATGGCCAACATCACTTGCCTTTCTTTTGCTTCAAGCCGACCCAGCTCGATGAGGTAAATCCGTCTCCATACGGATAAGCATGCGTACGCGTCCATGTATGCGTTTTGTGCATCACACAGCTCCACAGCCCAGCGTTGGTGATACTACCCATTGATACGTCTCCAACGTATCTATAATTTTTGCTTGTTCCATGCTGTTATATTATCATTCTTGGATGTTTTACAACATTTTATAGCAACTTTATATCATTTTTTGGGACTAACCTATTGACATAGTGCCCAGTGTCAGTTGCTGTTTTTTGCTTGTTTTTTACTTCACAGAATATCAGTACCAAATGGAGTCCAAACACAGAGAAACTTTTTAGAGAATTTTTATGGACCAGAAGACACAACATGGGCCAAAGAAGTACCAGAGGGGAGCACAACCCTCCAGGGCGGGCCTGGGGCCCCAGGCGCGCCCAGGTGGGTTGTGCCCACCTCGGTGGCCTCCCGCGCCGCCTCTTTGCCCTATAAATACCCAAATATTCCAGAAACCCTAGAGGAGTCGACGAAACACAATTCCAGCAGCCGCAAGTTCTAGAACCATGAGATCCAATCTAGACACCATCACGGAGGGGTTCATCATCCTCATTGGT
Organism: Thinopyrum obtusiflorum; assembly: GCA_036873465.1. NCBI lineage: Eukaryota > Viridiplantae > Streptophyta > Magnoliopsida > Poales > Poaceae > Thinopyrum > Thinopyrum obtusiflorum. Next base: position 85,348 of record JAAAWM010011953.1, on the reverse strand, counting down.
GCCTCTCCGATGATGTGTGAGTAGTTCATTGTAGACCTATGGGTCCGTAGGCAGTAGCTAGATGGCTTCTTCTCTCTTTTTGATTCTCAATACAATGGTCTCTTGGATATCTATTTGATGTAACTCTTTTTACGGTGTGTTTGTTGGGATCCAATGAACTTTGAGTTTATGATCACATCTATATCCATGATTATTATTTGAGTCTTCTTTGATCTCTTATATGCATGATTATTTATAGCCTCGTATTTCTTCTTTGAATCTTTGGTTTAGTTAGGCCAACTAGATCAATTTTTCTTGCCATGGGAAGAGGTGCTTTGTGATGGGTTCGATCATGCAGTGTTCTTTCCCAGTGACAGAAGGGGCAGCAAGACACGCATGTATCATTGCTATTAAGGATAACAAGATGGGGGCTATTCCTACATGAATATATCTCGTCTACATCATGTCATCGTTCTTATTGTATTACTCTGTTTTTCCATGAACTTAATACACTAGATGCATGCTGCATAGCGGTCGATGTGTGGAGTAATAGTAGTAGATGCAGGCAGGAGTCGGTCTACTAATCTTGGACGTGATGCCTATATATTGATCATTGCCTTGGATATCGTCATAATTATTCGAATTTCTGTCAACTGCCCAACAGTAATTTGTTTACCCACCGTATGCTATTTTCTTGAGAGAAGCCACTAGTGAAATCTACGGCCCCTGGGTCTATTCTTTATTATATTTGCTTTGAGATCTACTTTTATTTGCTTTTGTTTTTAGATCTATTATTCCAAAAATCAAAAAATACCTTGCTACACTTTTTTGCTATTTATTTTATTTCGTGTTTTATCGAGATCTATTTATCCAATCTACATAAATTTTATCCCATCAACTTGACAATTTCTGGCGCTGTTACCCGTAAGAGGGATTGACAACCCCTTATAAGCGCCGGGTTGCAAGTATTTGTTCTTTGTGTGCAGGTACGTTTACATAGTGTTGCTTGGTTCTCTTACTGGATTAATACCTTGGTTTCATAGCTGAGGGAAATACCTACTGTAGCTGTGCTTCATCATCCCTTCCTCTTTGGGGAAATACCAATGTAGTTCAAGCGACATCAAAAGGAATTTCTAGCGCCATTGCCGGGGATACATCATCAACATCTATCAGGTTCCTAATCACAAATCTCATCTCCTTGCAATTTAAATTATTTGCCATTTGCCTCTCATTTTCATCTCCCCCACTTCACAGAAATTTGCCATTTTATTCGCCATCTTTTTCATTCGCCGTTTTCTCGTCAGATCTATCTTTATGTGTGTGATCTTGCTTGCCTACCTTGTCACTATGGCTAGCATGACTACTCCTCCTTTGTCACCAGATTTTGAAGTTTTATACTTCAAGCAGAAACAAGGAGAAAATTTGAAAGATGCTTGGTATAGACTAATGGAATCCTATTGCATTAGCAATCTTAAAGGGGATGCAAGGATTTTGCTTCAAATTTTTTATATAGGATTAGCTTTGCATCATAGACAACTTTTGGATTTTGCCGCTAAAGGGAACTTTATTGAGCTTGATGCTAATACCGCTTATGAGATCTTAGAGGGTATTTTGGGAATTCCACCAACCAAAAAGGGGATTTCTTTTACTCAAGAAGGGGCTCAAATTCTAGACAAGTTGAGTGATTTGCATAAACACTTGGTTGAGTTGCAAAAATATAATGAACCTCTCAAACATATTAGTGGAAACCTCAATCGCATGAATGCTTTGATTACTCTTTCCAATAAATGGTTGGATATTTTAGATCTCAAGGTGGTTTATTTTCCTGAGAATTTAGGGAAGCGTAAAAAGCCTCCCAGGTTTGAGAAAGCCCTTACAAAAGTTGCTAAAACTAAAGATGACAATACTTGAATCTATGCATTATGCCTAGCTAGGGGCATAAAATGATAGCGCTTGTTGGGAGGCAACCCAATGAATAAAATTTATTTTTGCCTTTTTCTTTCTATTCTTGAGTGTCTGCATAATTATTCTACTGTTATGATTGTGTTTTTATGTTTTAATTAGTGTTTGTGCCAAGTAAAGCCTTTGGGATCATGTTGGGTGATAGTTGATTTGATCTTGTTGAAAAACAGAAACTTTTGCGTCCAGTAAAATAATTTTGTAAAATCACAGAAGCAACAAAAAATTCTGAATTTTTTATAAAATATTTATATACAAATTGCCTACATTGTAATAATTTTTTAGAATATTTGGATTTACATAAGTATAGGAAGTTTTCAGATTACTACGGACTGTTCTGTTTTTGACAGATTCTATTTTCGTTGCATTGTGTGCTTATTTTGATGCATCTATGGACTATATTGGGGGGTATAAGCCATAGTAAATTTGGAATACAGTAGATATAATGAAATAATAAAATATGAAAGGGTTTGCAACAGTACTTAGAGTAGTGATTTGCTTTCTTATACTAACGGATGTCACGAAGGTTTTGTTAAGTTTTGTGTGATTGAAGTTTTCAAGTTTTGGGTGAGATCACGATGGATGAAGGAATAAGGAGTAAGAAGAGCCTAAGATTGGGGATGCCCCATGGCACCCCAAGTTAATATTCAAGGAGAACCAAGCAACTAAGTTTGGGGATGCTCCAGAAGGCATCCCCTCTTTCTTCTAATGACCATCGGTATTTTACTTGGAGCTATATTTTTATTCGTCACATATCATGAGTTTTGCTTGGAGCCTCTTGTATTATATGAGTCTTGCTTATTTTGATTTTTAGTTTGTCACAAGTATACTTGCTGGACACACTATTTGAGAGAGCCAAAATTATGCTACGATTTGTTAGAATTGCTCTTTATGCTTCACTTAAATTTTTTGAGCTATGGAATTGCTCTAGTGCTTCACTTATATCTTTTTGAGCACGGTGTGCTTTAATATTTTTGAAGAAATGCTCTCATGCTTCACTTAGATTTATTTGAGATTTAGTAATTTTGAAGAAATTCTCTCATGCTTCACTTATATTATTTTGAGAGACGAAATTTTTTATGTTCATATTCTTCACTTAGATTTGTTTGAGCTTGTCAAAAGCAATTGCAACATATGAAACTAGTCCCAAAGTGATAGATATTCAAGAGGGATATAATAAAAAAACTTTAATGAAGATCATTGGACAAAATAAACTTGATTCCTTGTAATAGTTTTCAGATATGATGATAGTGATATGTGAGTCATGTTGGTGAGTAATTATGCTTTAGTAAGAATATTGATGTTAAGGTTTGTGATTCCCTATGCAAGCACGAAAGTCAATAGTTGTGCAATGAAATTACATCCTACTTGTGGTGCATTATTCAGTCTTAGTTATGCTTAATGCTCGCTTATGTGATTTTTTGTTTCTTGGTTGGTTGCTTCTCAATATTTTTGCTAGCCTTCACTTGTACTAAGTAGAAATACTATTTATGCATCCACAATCTTTAAACCAAGTTTTGCCATATGAGTCCACCATACCTACCTATATGCGGTATTCCCGTGCCGTTCTAAGCAAATTTGTATGTGCCATCTCTAATTTTCAAAATAAATTTTCTTTTTGTGTGCTCGTACCGCTCATGAAGCGGCAGGGGGTGGCCAATATTTTTCATGCTAGATGTGTTATTCTCAAGATGAGTGTTTATTCGCTTGTCATTGCACGAGAGTATGGTGGTATTAGGGATGCCTAGTCCTGAAATGAAAAAGAAATTTACTTTATGTTGTCAAAGAAGAAATTCCTTGGAAAGTGTTGGTATGGAAGGCACCCATGGATACGGCTAGCCATGGATTGTGAAAGAATGGCGGAAAAAGGAATAAACTTTATTTTGTGTTTGGGAACCGACTATGATATATCTAGCATGGAAAGTGTTGGGAATTACTCGGTCATTTTCTTTGATGGGAAAAGTATGCCTCTCAAAATTTTGTATCTCTCAATTTAAGCTTTGAGCTCTGGCACCTGTACAAATCCCTACTTCCCTCTGCGAAGGGCCTATCTATTTACTTTATGCAATTTTTATTTTTATTTGAGTCTCCATCTTATCTTATAAAGCACCAACTAAGGGGCACTATGATTGTACTTGACCATTGAATGTAGCTAATATGCGAGTGTGTTTCATGAATGGATCAATGATTGAGCATGACGGGCTAGTGATAACTTTCTTTAGTGTTGATATTTTGAAAGACATGGTTGCTTGTTGATATGCTTGAGTATTGAAATCTTCATGTCAAAACTAGACTATTGCTTTGAACCATATAAAATTCCATATGTCCATGCTACAAAAGAAAAGTATATGCGATGAACATGTTAGGCAGCATTCCACATCAAAAATTCTGTTTTTATCATTTACCTACTCGAGGACGAGTATGAATTAAGCTTGGGGATGCTGATATGTCTCCAACATATCTATAATTTTTGCTTGTTCCATGCTGTTATATTATCATTCTTGGATGTTTTACAATCATTTTATAGCAACTTTATATCATTTTTTGGGACTAACCTATTGACATAGTGCCCAGTGCCAGTTGCTGTTTTTTGCTTGTTTTTTACTTTGCAGAATATCAGTACCAAACAGAGTTCAAACACAATGAAACTTTTTGGGGAATTGTTATGGACCATAAGACACAACATGGGCCAAGGAAGTACCAGAGGGGTGCTCCGAGGGGAGCACAACCCACCAGGGTGCGCCTGGGGGCCTAGGCGCGCCCAGGTGGGTTGTGCCCACCTCGGTGGCCTCCCGCACCGCCTCTTCGCCCTATAAATACCCAAATATTCCATAAACCCTAGAGGAGTCGACGAAACACAATTCCAGCCACCGCAAGTTCCAGAATCACAAGATCCAATCTAGACACCATCACAGAGGGGTTCATCATCCTCATTGGTGCCTCTCTGATGATGCGTGAGTAGTTCATTGCAGACCTACGGGTCCATAGGCAGTAGCTAGATGGATTCTTCTCTTTTTTTGATTCTCAATACAATGGTCTCTTGGAGATCTATTTGATGTAACTCTTTTTACGGTGTGTTTGTTGGGATCCGATGAACTTTGAGTTTATGATCAGATCTATATCCCCCCCCCCCCCCCCCCCCCCCCCCCCCCCCCCCCCCCCCTGATTATTTATAGCCTCGTATTTCTTCTTCGAATCTTTGGTTTAGTTAGGCCACCTAGATCAATTTTTCTTGCCATGGGAAGAGGTGCTTTGTGATGGGTTCGATCGTGAAGTGTTCTTTCCCAGTGACAGAAGGGGCAGCAAGACACGCATGTATCGTTGCTATTAAGGATAACAAGATGGGTGCTATTCCTACATGAATAGATCTCGTCTACATCATGCCATCGTTCTTATTGCATTACTCCATTTTTTCATGAACTTAATATAATAGATGCATGCTGGATAGCGGTCGATGTGTGGAGTAATAGTAGTAGATGCAGGCAGGAGTCGGTCTACTAATCTTGGACGTGATGCCTATATATTGGTCATTGCCTTGGATATCATCATAATTATTCGATCTTCTATCAATTTCCCAACAGTAATTTGTTTATCCACCATATGCTATTTTCTCGAGAGAAGCCACTAGTGAAATCTACGGCCCCCGGGTCTATTCTTTATCATATTTGCTTTGAGATCTACTTTTATTTGCTTTTGTTTTCAGATCTATTATTCCAAAACCCAAAAATACCTTGCTGCACTTTTTTGCTATTTATTTATTTCATGTTTTATTGAGATCTATTTATCCAATCTACACAAATTTTATCCCATCAACTTGACAATTTCTGGCGCCGTTACTCATAAGAGGGATTGAAAACCCCTCATAAGCGTCGGGTTGCAAGTATTTGTTCTTTGTGTGCAGGTACCGTTTACATAGTGTTGCTTGGTTCTCCTACTGGATTGATACCTTGGTTTTATAACTGAGGGAAATACCTACCGTAGCTGTGCTACATCATCCCTTCGTCTTTGGGGAAATATCGACGTAGTTCAAGCGACATCACTCATCGAATTGATTCTTCATCGCTTCATAGAATTCATCAATGATCAATCCGGCTACTTCCCCAAGCGAATTGAAAGGCTTGTTTGAGTCATCCGGAATAGCCCATTAGGCATGGATGTCCTTGTAGTTTGTGACCCTTAAGTCCAAGAGCTCCAACAGTTCTTTGTCATGCCGGATGGAAAAACCTACGAATGTATACTGTTCCTTGAGGAGGAACTTCCGCAAGGATGTCCTCAGCCCTGGAGACTGCATAAGTAGTAAACAAGACAAGTAGAGCTGCCGCAAAGCTGGATGACTGCTGCCTTGTCCTACGAGCGAGTGTACTCAAGGTCTATGCCGATGAAAACTAGTTCATGCGCTCGCATGTACACATCGCTCTCTTGTATCCACGTGTCGACGACGCTGATCTCGTTGGTGTACACGATGCGGATGGTGCGGCCACCGTGGAGGTCAACATGGAGTTCCCAAGTGAACGGGGCTAGTAAGCCCGGCATCATCGTCCTATCTCCATCGAGGGCGCCGAAAGATCCAGCGCGAGACATGGTGCTAATGATAGAAAGATGTGGGGAGAGATTGAGAGTGGAATGGGGAAGGCGATGAAGAGGGGAGTTGGCAACCGCTTGTAAATCATGGTGGAAGATGAGGAGGCCGCCGAAGCAGTTTGAATAACGACCATACCAGGTGTACGCCGTGTAGCCATGATCTGACTGCGCCCGGTTCATATGAGGCAGACGAGGAGGCACATGAAGAATTGATCATCCGTTGCTTTTTTCTTTCTACACACGGAGACGTGATAGTGCATCTTTTTTTTCAACGCGCAAAGAGTATGAAAGTGTTCTCGGTGTATTGTGAAGCGCTCATATTGTTTCCTAAAGGTGGTCATGCTTTTTGAAAGCCCTTGCTAGTATTTCTGAAAGTGCTCACACTATTCATGAAAAAACATTTGCAGAAAGTTAACAAAGATACAATCACATATTTTTACATAAGCACCATGAATTTGTACATCATCATACCACTTATTCTATGTAAATTAGTATAATACAATAACACACGACATCTTTGACCTAGTACAATCATAGTTAGAACATATGATCACTCAATCTAAATGAACATACTACTAGTTGAATGTACACACCCAAGTTCTTGCAATTCACCACCCATTGTATCTATTTCGGTGCTTCCAACGCTAGAAGATCCCTCGTCTTTGTTCTTACGGGGGCGGAGTCATTCCGTCAATGGTGGTTGGAGAAGGTGATGTAGCCCGTCCTTAATTATTAGGATCCTATGGTACAACTAGTAGCTAACGTACCCGTCTTTTGCTGCATACTCGAGGTGCAGCGGGGAAAGCGGCTTCCACTCCCAGTACTAGTGCTTGTCCCTTGGGAATAATTTCTTAATGTTCTTCTACGGCGGGTCGATGATGGCCGCTGCAAGGTCACCCATGGAGTCCCTTTCTCCACCACCTTTGATGCGAAACTGCTCTTGGATGTCGACATGGTGTTCATTTGGAATCGTTATCCATGCACATGCAAGCATGATCTTGTCGCCCCTCATGTCCAGGCTTGCAAAAGTTATCGATTTGCGTTGTAGAAATTGAGCCAACGCCTGGCACCACTCGGACCTGCAGTAGTGGTACACGGGGACATGCTTGCGCATTGCCAGTTGCACGACAGCGACCCCTTATCGTCTGTAATTGCTCGAACGGGTGTACTCGAGGTCGAGTCCAATGAACTTCTTCTTCTCCTCCTGGAGCCATTGCTCATACATGGCGATGAGGCGCTCCACAGTCCTAGGCTCGTTGGTGTTCAACACCACGGTTGTGCCATGGGCAGTGATGTGGTGGGTCTCTATTGTTATTTTCTTGTTGTACATGGCTGTAAGGAGGCGGTGGGGGGTTGTGGAGGACCCCCCCCCCCCCCCCCCCCCCCCCCCCCCCCCCCCCCCCCCCCCCCCCCCCCCCCCCCCCCCCCCCCCCCCCCCCCCCCCCCCCCCCCCCCCCCCCCCCCCCCCCCCCCCCCCCCCCCCCCCCCCCCCCCCCCCCCCCCCCCCCCCCCCCCCCCCCCCCCCCCCCCCCCCCCCCCCCCCCCCCCCCCCCCCCCCCCCCCCCCCCCCCCCCCCCCCCCCCCCCCCCCCCCCCCCCCCCCCCCCCCCCCCCCCCCCCCCCCCCCCCCCCCCCCCCCCCCCCCCCCCCCCCCCCCCCCCCCCCCCCCCCCCCCCCCCCCCCCCCCCCCCCCCCCCCCCCCCCCCCCCCCCCCCCCCCCCCCCCCCCCCCCCCCCCCCCCCCCCCCCCCCCCCCCCCCCCCCCCCCCCCCCCCCCCCCCCCCCCCCCCCCCCCCCCCCCCCCCCCCCCCCCCCCCCCCCCCCCCCCCCCCCCCCCCCCCCCCCCCCCCCCCCCCCCCCCCCCCCCCCCCCCCCCCCCCCCCCCCCCCCCCCCCCCCCCCCCCCCCCCCCCCCCCCCCCCCCCCCCCCCCCCCCCCCCCCCCCCCCCCCCCCCCCCCCCCCCCCCCCCCCCCCCCCCCCCCCCCCCCCCCCCCCCCCCCCCCCCCCCCCCCCCCCCCCCCCCCCCCCCCCCCCCCCCCCCCCCCCCCCCCCCCCCCCCCCCCCCCCCCCCCCCCCCCCCCCCCCCCCCCCCCCCCCCCCCCCCCCCCCCCCCCCCCCCCCCCCCCCCCCCCCCCCCCCCCCCCCCCCCCCCCCCCCCCCCCCCCCCCCCCCCCCCCCCCCCCCCCCCCCCCCCCCCCCCCCCCCCCCCCCCCCCCCCCCCCCCCCCCCCCCCCCCCCCCCCCCCCCCCCCCCCCCCCCCCCCCCCCCCCCCCCCCCCCCCCCCCCCCCCCCCCCCCCCCCCCCCCCCCCCCCCCCCCCCCCCCCCCCCCCCCCCCCCCCCCCCCCCCCCCCCCCCCCCCCCCCCCCCCCCCCCCCCCCCCCCCCCCCCCCCCCCCCCCCCCCCTGTTGCTATGACTTTGCTATGCTTAATGCTTGTCACTAGGGCCCGAGTGCCAGATTTCAGATCTGAACCCTTTATGTTTTTGCGAATATATTTGTGTTCTTGATCCTATCTTGCAAGTTATATGCACCTATTACGTGTTATGATCCGCATGCCCCAAGGTGACAATAATTGGGATTCTTTCTGGTGATTACCGTAATTTGAGGAGTTCATGTATTCACTATGTGTTAATGCTTTGTTCTGGTTCTCTATTAAAAGGAGGCCTTAATATTCCTTAGTTTACTTATGGACCCCGCTGCCATGGGAGAGTAGGACAAAAGATGCCATGTAAGTTCTTATCATAAGCACTTATGACTATATACGGAATACATGCCTACATTACATTGATGAATTGGAGTTAGTTCTGTGTCACCCTAGGTTATAACTGTTACATGATGAATGCCATCCAACATAATTATTCATCACCGATCCAATGCCTACAAGCTTTTCACATATTGATCTTGTTGAGTTACTATTGTTGTTGCTACTGCTGTCAAAATCACTATAAAACTATTACTGTTATCCCGTTACTGTTGCTATCATTACTACCGCTATCAAACTATCATACTATTGTGCTACTGATCACTCTGCTGAAGATATTTCATTTCTAAGTGTGGTTGAATTGACAACTCAACTGCTAATACTTGCAAATATTCTTTGGCTCCCCTTGTGTCGAATCAATAAATTTGGGTTGAATACTCTACCCACGAAAACTGTTGCGATCCCCTATACTTGTGGGTTATCAATGAACTTGCTTTATTCAAGATACCCACACAAACGAAGCGTATGGGCATTGCAAACCAATTGGGATCACCTTACATATGCAATGAGCATCCCAACACATGAACATTTATCCCATCAATAGTACATAAGCAAAAATAAAATCTCAAATGCACATACTTTTGTGAACATTCACCTATGGAGGCACCTTCCCACATGCTCGTGGTATAAGCTCAGAGTATGACATTACATCCGGCCATATGATGTGTAAATAGTACACTTCACATGATAAATGAACAAAATGATTGTGCATTCCAAAACCTCTTGGGTTCACCTTGAATATGTGAGGAACATGGTACCACATGAACACATATTGCCATGATTAGAATTATAGAAGCAAACAAAATGTCAAATACAGATAGTTTTATCTGTTGGGGAACGTTGCATGGAAAATAAAAAATTTCTATGCACATGCAAGATCTATCCATGGAGATGCATAGCTACAAGAGGGGGAGAACATCTTCATACCCTTGAAGACCGCTAAGCGGAAGCGTTTATCAACGCGGTTGATGTAGTCGTACACCTTCACGATCCGTCCTGATCAAGTACCGAACGTACGGCACCTCCGCGTTCAACACACATTCAGCTTGATGACGTCCTCGCCTTCTTGATCCAGCAAGAGGGGCGAAGTAGCAGATGAGTTCCGGCAGCACGACGGCGTGGTGACGGTGGTGATGAAGAACAATCTCTGCAGGGCTTCGCCAAGCACAACACAAACTATAACGGAGGATAAACTAGAGGGGGTGGGGTTGCCGGCACACGGCTTGGTGGATCTTGATGTCTTCCAGGAGCTAGGCCTACCCCTCTATTTATATCTTGAGCCCTGGGGTCATTTCTTGGAGAAAGAGCCTCCTCAAAGTTGGTTTAGCCCGCAAGGCAAGAGTCATTCTCGGACTCCAGGACCAGATGCCAGGGTCCTTGGCGTCTGGCCCCAGACGCCAAGGTCCCTGGCGTATGGCCCCCTGGCCTCCGCAAAACTCCTTTTGCACCTTCCTAAAACTTCGTGGGCTTTACCCCTTGGCCCAAATAAAGTGTCCTCGTACCCGAACATTTCAGGAAACATCCGAAACCCCTTCCGGTGAATTCCGGAACCCTTTCAGAGACTAAACACTATTATCCCATATATCAATCTTCACCTCCGGACTATTCCGGAGCTCCTCGTCATATCCGTGATCTTATCCGGGACTCCGAACAACATTCGGTCACCAACATACATAACTCATATAATATCGTCAATGAACGTTAAGCGTGCGGACCCTACGGGTTCGAGAATGATGTAGACATGACTGAGATACTTCTCTGCTCAATAACCAATAGCAGGACCTGGATGCCCATATTGGTTCCTACATATTCCACGAAGATCTTTATCGGTCGAACCTTTATAACAACATACGTAGTTCCCTTTGTCTGTCGATATGTTACTTGCCCGAGATTCGATCGTTGGTATCTCCATACCTAGTTCAATCTTGTTACCGACAAGTCTCTTTACTTGTTTCGTAATAAATCATCCTGTAACTAACTCCTTAGTCACTTTGCTTGCAAGCTTCCTCTGATGCTGTATTAACGAGAGGGCCCAGAGATACCTCTCCATCACACGGAGTGAAAAATCCCAGTCTCCATCCATGCCAACCCAACAAACACCTTCGGAGATACATGTAGAGCACCTTTATGATCACCCAGTTACGTTGTGACATTTGATGTCACACAAGGCATTCCTTCGAAGCCCGGGAGTTGCATGATCTCATGGTCGAAGAAACATGTATTTGACATTAAGAAAGCAGTAGCAATAAACTGAACAATCATATGCTATGCTAACGGTTGGGTCTTGTCCATCACATCATTCTCCTAATGATGTGATCCCGTTATCGAATGACACGTCATGTCTATGGTTAGGAAATCTTAACCATCTTTTGATCAACGAGCTAGTCTAGTACCCCCCCCCCCCCCCCCCCCCCCCCCCCCCCCCCCCCCCCCCCCCCCCCCCCCCCCCCCCCCCCCCCCCCCCCCCCCCCCCCCCCCCCCCCCCCCCCCCCCCCCCCCCCCCCCCCCCCCCCCCCCCCCCCCCCCCCCCCCCCCCCCCCCCCCCCCCCCCCCCCCCCCCCCCCCCCCCCCCCCCCCCCCCCCCCCCCCCCCCCCCCCCCCCCCCCCCCCCCCCCCCCCCCCCCCCCCCCCCCCCCCCCCCCCCCCCCCCCCCCCCCCCCCCCCCCCCCCCCCCCCCCCCCCCCCCCCCCCCCCCCCCCCCCCCCCCCCCCCCCCCCCCCCCCCCCCCCCCCCCCCCCCCCCCCCCCCCCCCCCCCCCCCCCCCCCCCCCCCCCCCCCCCCCCCCCCCCCCCCCCCCCCCCCCCCCCCCCCCCCCCCCCCCCCCCCCCCCCCCCCCCCCCCCCCCCCCCCCCCCCCCCCCCCCCCCCCCCCCCCCCCCCCCCCCCCCCCCCCCCCCCCCCCCCCCCCCCCCCCCCCCCCCCCCCCCCCCCCCCCCCCCCCCCCCCCCCCCCCCCCCCCCCCCCCCCCCCCCCCCCCCCCCCCCCCCCCCCCCCCCCCCCCCCCCCCCCCCCCCCCCCCCCCCCCCCCCCCCCCCCCCCCCCCCCCCCCCCCCCCCCCCCCCCCCCCCCCCCCCCCCCCCCCCCCCCCCCCCCCCCCCCCCCCCCCCCCCCCCCCCCCCCCCCCCCCCCCCCCCCCCCCCCCCCCCCCCCCCCCCCCCCCCCCCCCCCCCCCCCCCCCCCCCCCCCCCCCCCCCCCCCCCCCCCCCCCCCCCCCCCCCCCCCCCCCCCCCCCCCCCCCCCCCCCCCCCCCCCCCCCCCCCCCCCCCCCCCCCCCCCCCCCCCCCCCCCCCCCCCCCCCCCCCCCCCCCCCCCCCCCCCCCCCCCCCCCCCCCCCCCCCCCCCCCCCCCCCCCCCCCCCCCCCCCCCCCCCCCCCCCCCCCCCCCCCCCCCCCCCCCCCCCCCCCCCCCCCCCCCCCCCCCCCCCCCCCCCCCCCCCCCCCCCCCCCCCCCCCCCCCCCCCCCCCCCCCCCCCCCCCCCCCCCCCCCCCCCCCCCCCCCCCCCCCCCCCCCCCCCCCCCCCCCCCCCCCCCCCCCCCCCCCCCCCCCCCCCCCCCCCCCCCCCCCCCCCCCCCCCCCCCCCCCCCCCCCCCCCCCCCCCCCCCCCCCCCCCCCCCCCCCCCCCCCCCCCCCCCCCCCCCCCCCCCCCCCCCCCCCCCCCCCCCCCCCCCCCCCCCCCCCCCCCCCCCCCCCCCCCCCCCCCCCCCCCCCCCCCCCCCCCCCCCCCCCCCCCCCCCCCCCCCCCCCCCCCCCCCCCCCCCCCCCCCCCCCCCCCCCCCCCCCCCCCCCCCCCCCCCCCCCCCCCCCCCCCCCCCCCCCCCCCCCCCCCCCCCCCCCCCCCCCCCCCCCCCCCCCCCCCCCCCCCCCCCCCCCCCCCCCCCCCCCCCCCCCCCCCCCCCCCCCCCCCCCCCCCCCCCCCCCCCCCCCCCCCCCCCCCCCCCCCCCCCCCCCCCCCCCCCCCCCCCCCCCCCCCCCCCCCCCCCCCCCCCCCCCCCCCCCCCCCCCCCCCCCCCCCCCCCCCCCCCCCCCCCCCCCCCCCCCCCCCCCCCCCCCCCCCCCCCCCCCCCCCCCCCCCCCCCCCCCCCCCCCCCCCCCCCCCCCCCCCCCCCCCCCCCCCCCCCCCCCCCCCCCCCCCCCCCCCCCCCCCCCCCCCCCCCCCCCCCCCCCCCCCCCCCCCCCCCCCCCCCCCCCCCCCCCCCCCCCCCCCCCCCCCCCCCCCCCCCCCCCCCCCCCCCCCCCCCCCCCCCCCCCCCCCCCCCCCCCCCCCCCCCCCCCCCCCCCCCCCCCCCCCCCCCCCCCCCCCCCCCCCCCCCCCCCCCCCCCCCCCCCCCCCCCCCCCCCCCCCCCCCCCCCCCCCCCCCCCCCCCCCCCCCCCCCCCCCCCCCCCCCCCCCCCCCCCCCCCCCCCCCCCCCCCCCCCCCCCCCCCCCCCCCCCCCCCCCCCCCCCCCCCCCCCCCCCCCCCCCCCCCCCCCCCCCCCCCCCCCCCCCCCCCCCCCCCCCCCCCCCCCCCCCCCCCCCCCCCCCCCCCCCCCCCCCCCCCCCCCCCCCCCCCCCCCCCCCCCCCCCCCCCCCCCCCCCCCCCCCCCCCCCCCCCCCCCCCCCCCCCCCCCCCCCCCCCCCCCCCCCCCCCCCCCCCCCCCCCCCCCCCCCCCCCCCCCCCCCCCCCCCCCCCCCCCCCCCCCCCCCCCCCCCCCCCCCCCCCCCCCCCCCCCCCCCCCCCCCCCCCCCCCCCCCCCCCCCCCCCCCCCCCCCCCCCCCCCCCCCCCCCCCCCCCCCCGCAAGCACCACATGTTGAAGGATCTATGACAATATAACTTCTATGTGAATATGGACAAGCATAAATCATTACATTGTCTTCCTTGTCCAATGTCAACAATTTTGACATATAATAATTTGATGGGGGCTCACAATCACAAATGATTTCTAGGATAGTATATTTATATGTAAATCTTATCTTCCCTTATTAATTCTTTCATGAGTTGCATCATTGACCAATGCTATGTTTGTCAATCTCTAATAAAATTTTCTACTCATACTTTTCCTTATGTGGTGTCATCGCCTACCATAAGATTAGCATATGATCTTTTTCTTTTATTCCCTTTCCCCTTTTTTATTGCAACATGAAAGTAAGAAAGCAAAAACTCAAACTAAACTTTATTATATATCTTGCACACAATTACAAGGATAGACCACTAAGCAAGCTCTCGAAAAGAAAGGATCGAACTAAACTTTTATTCATCTAAAGCAAAAGATCGAACTAAAATAAGTAAAAGCAAAAAGATAGTGGGGACGATACGATACCGGGGCACCTCCCCCAAGCTTGGTGGAAGCCAAGGGGAGTGCCCATACCCAATACTCAATTTTCTTTTGGTGATGAAGAAGAAGGTGGTGGTGATACGACTCCCAATATTTCCATGAGTGTCTCCTTTATGCCATCAATCTCACGAAGAGCTTTATAAAGCAACTCAGCATTTTTCTTCACCTCAGCCATGATATGTTTATTCTCCGGCCCCCAAGTACTTGCTCTTGCATCACTTTCTCTTGGACGGGATATGTCCCAATTGGATGGTATGTGCATACGAGGAGTATTTTCGAACCCATAATTGTGAATCAAGTTGTGAAAATTGTTACGATGTAACATGTGTAAAGGCCTCCTTGGTGGGAGTTCTTCTTGCACTTCCAAGCTCGCTTGATTGTTTTATGATCTCATGGCTTGATGAGGGTTAGGACGAGTAGAGATACCAGCTAGTGTCCCTCTTTCGGAAGCCGGAGGGTGTACTCCAAAGGAATCCCCTTCATCTTCCTCCATGGTAACTTCTTGAACTTCCACCCCTTCTAGCTCCTCCTGCATTAACCCTGCATCATCTTCTCCATTGTTCGAAGAGAGGGGAAAGACATGATGCCTGGCTTAACAGATCTAACCAAAAACAGCAAGAAAAGAGAACAGAAGATTTCTCTGCGATACAGGTGTCAATAGGTTCGGGGGGTATATAAAGATTTTTTTTAT
Source organism: Thinopyrum obtusiflorum (assembly GCA_036873465.1). NCBI lineage: Eukaryota > Viridiplantae > Streptophyta > Magnoliopsida > Poales > Poaceae > Thinopyrum > Thinopyrum obtusiflorum. Next base: position 70,066 of record JAAAWM010011953.1, on the reverse strand, counting down.
CTTGAGAAACAAGCAAACGGAAGGAAAACGGAGTCCGGAAGGTGTCCCAGGAGGGCACAACCCACCTGGGTGCGCCTGGCAAGCCAGACGTGCCCTGGTTTCTTGTGCCCACCAGGGTACGCTTCCTGAAAGTTTCTTATTTTCCTAATTTTCTAAATATTCCAAAACTGACAAAAAATATTTTTGTGGATTTTTTCGGAGTCCGTTTACTTACCGTATCACGTACCTCCTTATTTTCACAATTCTGGAGTGTTCCGGAAGGACTCTTGTATGTGTTCTTCCGGTGTCAAAGTTTGGATAATATTACTTTCAACATTAATGGGCGTACCTGAGATATAATGTTTTATTCGTTGCCCATTAACGACCTTCGGGTTAGTACCTTCGGCATTATTTATTTTGATAGCTCCAGACCGATAAACCTCCTCGATAACATAGGGTCCTTCCCATTTGCAGAGGAGTTTTCCTACAAAGAACCTGAAACGAGAGTTGTACAAAAGAACATATTCTTCGACTTTGAACTCACGCTTTTGGATTCTTTTATCATGCCATCTTTTAACTTTTTCTTTAAACAATTTGGCATTTTCATAAGCTTGGGTTCTTCATTCATCTAATGAGCTAATATCAAATAACCTCTTTTCACCGGCAAGTTTGAAATCATAATTGAGTTCTTTGACTGCCCAATATGCTTTATGTTCTAACTCAAGAATGACAAGCTTTTCCATAGACCATTTTATAAGGAGACATACCCATAGGATTTTTATATGCTGTTCTATAAGCCCAAAGTGCATCATCTAATTTCTTAGACCAACTCAACTCTTCCGGGACCTATTGACAGTCTTTTGCAAAATTAATTTTATTTCTCTATTGCTAAGTTCAACTTGACCACTGGACTGAGGATGATAAGGTGATGCAATTCTATGGTTAACATCATACTTGGCAAGCATTTTACGGAAAGCACCATGAATAAAGTGTGAACCACCATCAGTCATTAAATATCTAGGGACTCCAAACCTTGGGAAAATAACTTCCTTAAGCATTTTAATAGAGGTGTTGTGATCAGCACTACTGGTTGGAATAGCGTCTACCCATTTAGTAACATAATCAACAGCAACCAAAATATGTGTATACCCATTAGAGGAAGGAAAAGGTCCCATGTAATCAAATCCCCAAACATCAAATGGTTCAAATAGCAAGTGAATAATTCATAGGCATTTCTTGACGCTTACCAATATTACCTATTCTTTGACATTCATCACAAGATAAGACAAACTTACGGGCATCCTTGAAGAGAGTAGGCCAATAAAATCCAGATTGCAATACCTTGTGAGCAGTTCTGTCTCCAGCATGATGCCCTCCATAAGCTTCGGAGTGACATTTCCGTAGGATTTGTCCCTGTTCATGCTCAGGTACACAACGTCTAATAATACCATCTACTCCTTCTTTATAAAGATGTGGGTCATCCCAAAAGTAATGTCTTAAGTCATAGAAGAATTTTTTTATTTTGTTGGTATGTAAAGCTAGGTGGTAAATATTTAGCAACAATGTAATTAGCATAGTCATCATACCAAGGAGTGTTATTAGAAACATTTATTGCAGCTAACTGCTCATCAGGAAAACTATCATCAATAGGTAGTGGGTCATCAAGCACATTTTCAAGCCTAGATAAGTTATCAGCTACGGGGTTCTCAGCTCCTTTCCTATCAGTGATATGTAAATCAAATTCTTGTAGCAAGAGAACCCATCGAATAAGTCTAGGTTTAGCATCTTTCTTTTCCATAAGATATTTAATAGCAGCATGGTCGGTGTGAATGATAACTTTAGAGTCAACAATGTAAGATCTAAATTTATCACAAGCAAACACCACTGCTAGGAATTCTTTTTTAGTAGTTGCATAATTTCGTTGTGCACTGTCTAGAGTTTTACTAGCATAATGAATAACATTCAATTTCTTATCAACTCTTTGTCCTAGAACAGCACCAACAGCATAATCACTAGCATCACACATAATTTCAAAAGGCAAGTTCCAATCAGGTGGTTGAACAATAGGTGCAGAAATTAAGGCTTTCTTGAGTGTTTCGAAGGCTTCTAAACAATCATCATCAAAAATGAAAGGAACATCCTTTTGCAAAAGATTTGTAAGAGGCCTAGAAATTTTAGAAAAGTCTTTGATAAATCTCCTATAGAAACCAGCATGACCTAGGAAACTACGAATACCTTTGATATCTTTAGGACATGGCATTTTCTCAATTGCATCAACCTTAGCTTTGTCCACTTCAATACCTCTTTCAGAAATTTCATGGCCCAAAACAATACCTTCATTAACCATAAAGTGGCACTTCTCCCAATTCAAGACAAGATTTGTTTGCTCGCATCTCTGCAAAACTCGATCAAGATTGCTTAAACAATCATCAAAAGACTACCCATAAATAGAGAAGTCATCCATGAAAACCTCAACAATCTTTTCACAAAAGTCAGAGAATATAGCAGTCATACATCTTTGAAAGGTAGCAGGTGCATTGCATAAACCGAAAGGCATACGTCTATAAGCATAAGTTCCAAAGGGACAGGTGAAAGTGGTCTTTTCTTGATCAGGTTGAGAAACAGGTATTTGTGAAAAACCAGAATATCCATCAAGAAAGCAAACGTGTGTGGGCTTAGATAATATTTCTAGCATTTGATCAATAAAAGGCAGAGGGTAATGATCTTTTCTAGTTGCTTTATTTAATTTTCTGAAATCAATTACCATTCTATAACCTGTAACAATTCTTTGTGGAATAAGTTCATTCTTATCATTAGGAACAACAGTAGTACCTCCTTTCTTAGGAACACAATGAACAGGACTTACCCATCTACTATCAGCTATAGGATAGATTATAGCTGCTTCCAGAAGTTTTAAGATTTCCGTTCTTACCACTTCCTTCATTTTCGGATTTAACCGACGTTGGTGATCAACAACGGGTTTAGCATCAGGTTCCATATTAATCTTGTGCTGACATAGAGTGGGACTAACGCCCTTTAAATCGTCAAGAGTATACCCAATAGCAGCTCGGTGCTTCCTTAGAACTTTCAATAATCTTTCTTCTTCATGTTCTGAAAGGTTAGCACTAATAATAACAGGATATATCTTCTTTTCATCAAGATAAGCATATTTCAAAGTGTCTGGCAATTGTTTTAATTCAAATACAGGATCACCTTTAGGTGGAGGAGGACCTCCTAGAGTTTCAATAGGTAAATTGTGTTTAAGCAAAGGACGTTGTTCAAAGAAAATCTTATCTATTTCATTTCTCTCATGCGTATGTAAATCATTTTCATGGTCTAGCAAATATTGTTCTAAAGGATCAATAGGAGGCACGGCAATAGAAGCAAGACCAATTATTTCATCTTTACTAGGCAATTCTTTTTCATGAAGCTTTCTACTAAACCCCCCCCCCCCCCCCCCCCCCCCCCCCCCCCCCCCCCCCCCCCCCCCCCCCCCCCCCCCCCCCCCCCCCCCCCCCCCCCCCCCCCCCCCCCCCCCCCCCCCCCCCCCCCCCCCCCCCCCCCCCCCCCCCCCCCCCCCCCCCCCCCCCCCCCCCCCCCCCCCCCCCCCCCCCCCCCCCCCCCCCCCCCCCCCCCCCCCCCCCCCCCCCCCCCCCCCCCCCCCCCCCCCCCCCCCCCCCCCCCCCCCCCCCCCCCCCCCCCCCCCCCCCCCCCCCCCCCCCCCCCCCCCCCCCCCCCCCCCCCCCCCCCCCCCCCCCCCCCCCCCCCCCCCCCCCCCCCCCCCCCCCCCCCCCCCCCCCCCCCCCCCCCCCCCCCCCCCCCCCCCCCCCCCCCCCCCCCCCCCCCCCCCCCCCCCCCCCCCCCCCCCCCCCCCCCCCCCCCCCCCCCCCCCCCCCCCCCCCCCCCCCCCCCCCCCCCCCCCCCCCCCCCCCCCCCCCCCCCCCCCCCCCCCCCCCCCCCCCCCCCCCCCCCCCCCCCCCCCCCCCCCCCCCCCCCCCCCCCCCCCCCCCCCCCCCCCCCCCCCCCCCCCCCCCCCCCCCCCCCCCCCCCCCCCCCCCCCCCCCCCCCCCCCCCCCCCCCCCCCCCCCCCCCCCCCCCCCCCCCCCCCCCCCCCCCCCCCCCCCCCCCCCCCCCCCCCCCCCCCCCCCCCCCCCCCCCCCCCCCCCCCCCCCCCCCCCCCCCCCCCCCCCCCCCCCCCCCCCCCCCCCCCCCCCCCCCCCCCCCCCCCCCCCCCCCCCCCCCCCCCCCCCCCCCCCCCCCCCCCCCCCCCCCCCCCCCCCCCCCCCCCCCCCCCCCCCCCCCCCCCCCCCCCCCCCCCCCCCCCCCCCCCCCCCCCCCCCCCCCCCCCCCCCCCCCCCCCCCCCCCCCCCCCCCCCCCCCCCCCCCCCCCCCCCCCCCCCCCCCCCCCCCCCCCCCCCCCCCCCCCCCCCCCCCCCCCCCCCCCCCCCCCCCCCCCCCCCCCCCCCCCCCCCCCCCCCCCCCCCCCCCCCCCCCCCCCCCCCCCCCCCCCCCCCCCCCCCCCCCCCCCCCCCCCCCCCCCCCCCCCCCCCCCCCCCCCCCCCCCCCCCCCCCCCCCCCCCCCCCCCCCCCCCCCCCCCCCCCCCCCCCCCCCCCCCCCCCCCCCCCCCCCCCCCCCCCCCCCCCCCCCCCCCCCCCCCCCCCCCCCCCCCCCCCCCCCCCCCCCCCCCCCCCCCCCCCCCCCCCCCCCCCCCCCCCCCCCCCCCCCCCCCCCCCCCCCCCCCCCCCCCCCCCCCCCCCCCCCCCCCCCCCCCCCCCCCCCCCCCCCCCCCCCCCCCCCCCCCCCCCCCCCCCCCCCCCCCCCCCCCCCCCCCCCCCCCCCCCCCCCCCCCCCCCCCCCCCCCCCCCCCCCCCCCCCCCCCCCCCCCCCCCCCCCCCCCCCCCCCCCCCCCCCCCCCCCCCCCCCCCCCCCCCCCCCCCCCCCCCCCCCCCCCCCCCCCCCCCCCCCCCCCCCCCCCCCCCCCCCCCCCCCCCCCCCCCCCCCCCCCCCCCCCCCCCCCCCCCCCCCCCCCCCCCCCCCCCCCCCCCCCCCCCCCCCCCCCCCCCCCCCCCCCCCCCCCCCCCCCCCCCCCCCCCCCCCCCCCCCCCCCCCCCCCCCCCCCCCCCCCCCCCCCCCCCCCCCCCCCCCCCCCCCCCCCTAAATGTTTCCTTACCAAATTCCACTTACCAAAGGCGCTTCACTCCCCGGCAAAGGCGCCAAAAAATAGCCTTGATGACCCACAAGTATAGGGAATCAATTGTAGCTCTTTTCGATAAGTAAGAGTGTCGAACCCAACGAGGAGCAGAAGGAAATGACAAATGGTTTTCAGCAAGGTAATGTCTGCAAGTGCTGAAATTGTAAGTAACAGAGCAGTTTGATAGCAAGATAATTTGTAACGAGCAAGTAATGATAATAGTAACAAAAGTGTAGCAAGGTAGCCCAATCCTTTTGAGGCAAAGGACAGGCCAAAACAGTCTCTTATAATAAGCAAAGTGTTCTTGAGGGTACACGGGAATTTCATCTAGTCACTTTCACCATGTTGATTCGATTTGTGTTCACTACTTTGATAATTTGATATGTAGGTGGACCGGTGCTTAGGTGCTGTTCTTACTTGAACAAGCCTCCTACTTATGATTAGCCCTCTCGCAAGCATCCGCAACTACGAGAAAAGTATTAAGAATATATTCTAACCATAGCATTAAACTTTTGGATCCAATCGGTCCCTTACGGAATAGCGCATAAACTGGGGTTTAAGCTTCTGTCACTCTCGCAACCCATCATCTAATAACTACTCCACAATGCATTCCCTTAGGCCCAAATATGGTGAAGTGTCATGTAGTCGACGTTCACATGACACCACTAAGGGAATCACAACATACATACTATCAAAATATCGAACACATATCAAGTTCACATGTTTACTTGCAACATGATTTCTCCCGTGACCTCAAGAACAAAAGTAACTACTCACAAGTGATAAACATGCTCAAGATCAGAGGTGTATTAAATAGCATATTGGATCTGAACATATAATCTTCCACCAAATAAACCATATAGTAATCAACTACAAGATGTAATCGACACTACTAGTCACCCACAAGTACCAATCTATAGTTCCGGTAACAAGATTGAACACAAGAGATGAACTAGGATTTGAGATGAGATGGTGCTGTTGAAGATGTTGATGGAGATTGCCCTCCCCAAGATGGGAGAGTTGTTGGTGATGATGATGACGATGATTTCCCCCTCCGGGAGGGAACTTCCCCCGGCGGAATCGCTCCGCCGGAGGGCAAAAGTGCTCCTGCCCAAGTTCCGCCTCGAGACGGCGGCGCTCCGTCCCGAAAGTCCTCTCCTGACTTTTTTCTAGGTCAAAATGACTTATATACCAGAAGATGGGCACCGGAGGTGGGCCTGGGTGAGCACAACCCACCAGGGCGCGCCTGGGCTTCCTGGCGCGCCCAGGTGGGTTGTGCCCACCTGGTGGGCCCCCTCTGGTACTTATTTGCTCCAATATTCTTCAAATATTCCATAAAAAATCTTCGTAAAGTTTCAGCTTGTTTGGAGTTGTGCAGAATAGGTGGCCTGACGTAGCTTTTCCAGGTCCAGATTTCCAGCTGCCGGAATTCTCCCTCTTTGTGTGTACCTTGCATATTATGAGAGAAAAGGCATTAGAATTACTCCAAAAAGCATTATTATGCATAAAAACATCATAAATAACAGTAGGAAAACATGATGCAAAATGGACGTATCACGCTGCTTCCGAAGCAGCTATGTACTCCACTTCACACGTAGATCCCGCCATGACACTCTGCTTGGAACTGCACCAACTGATAGCTCCACCATTTAATATAAACATGTATCCGGTTTGCGACTTAGAGTCATCTGGATCTATGTTGAAGCTAGCATTGACATAACCCTTTACGACAAGCTCTTCGTCACCTCCATAAACAAGAAACATATCCTTGGTCCTTTTCAGGTACTTCAGAATATTCTTGACCGCTGTCCAGTGATCCACTCCTGGATTACTTTGGTACCTCCCTGCCAAACTTATGGCAAGGCACACATCAGGTCTGTTACACAGCATGGCATACATTACAGAACCTATGATTGAGGCATAGGGAATGACTTTCATTCTCTCTCTATCTTCTGTCGTGGTCAGGCTTTGAGTCTTACTCAATTTCACACCTTGCAACACAGGCAAGAACCCTTTCTTTGACTGGTCCATCTTGAACTTCTTCAGAACTTTGTCAAGGTATGTGCTTTGTGAAAGTCCTATTAAGCATCTTGATCTATCCCTATAGATCTTGATGCCCAATATGTAAGTAGCTTCACCGAGGTCTTTCATTGAAAAATTCTTATTCAAATATCCTTTTATGCTATCCAGAAATTCTATATCATTTCCAATCAGCAATATGTCATCCACATATAATATTAGAAATGCTACAGAGCTCCCACTCACTTTCTTGTAAATACAGGCTTCACCATAAGTCTATATAAAACCAAATGCTTTGATCACATTCATCAAAGCGTTTATTCCAACTCTAAGATGCTTGCACCAGTCCATAGATGGATCGTTGGAGCTTGCACACTTTGTTAGCACCTTTAGGATCGATAAAACCTTTCGGCTGCATCATATACAACTCTTCCTTAAGAAACCCGTTAAGGAATGCAGTTCTGACGTCCATTTGCCAGATTTCATAATCATAAAATGCGGCAATTGCTAACATGATTCGGATAGACTTAAGCATCACTACGGGTGAGAAAGTCTCATCGTAGTCAACCCCTTGAACTTGTCAAAAACCTTTTGCAACAAGTCGAGCTTTGTAGACAGTGATATTACCGTCAGCGTTTGTCTTCCTCTTAAAGATCCATTTATTCTCAATGGCTTGCCGATCATCGGGCAAGTCCACCAAAATCCATACTTTGTTCTCATACATGGATCCTATCTCAGATTTCATGGCCTCAAGCCATTTGTCAGAATCTGGGCTTGTCATAGCTTCTTCATAGTTCGTAGGTTCGCCGTTGTCCAACAACATGACTTCCAGGACAGAATTACCATACCACTCTTGTGCGGAACATGTTCTGGTTGACCTACGAGGTCCAGTAGTAACTTGATCTAAAGTTTCATGATCATCATTATTTGCTTCCTCTCTGGTTGGTGTAGGCATCACGGGAATGGTTTTCTTTGATGTACTACTTTCCAATTCGAGAGCAGGTACAACTACCTCATCAAGTTCTACTTTCCTCCCACTCACTTCTTTCGAGAGAAACTCCTTCTCTAGAAAGGACCCATTCTTAGCAACAAAGATTTTGCCTTTGGATCTGTAGTAGAAGGTATACCCAATAGTTTCTTTCGGGTATCCTATGAAGACGCACTTCTCCACTTTGGGTTCGAGCTTATCAGGCTGAAGCCATTTGACATAAGCGTCGCATCCCCAAACTTTAAGAAACGACAACTTAGGTTTCTTGCCAAACCATAGTTCATACAGTGTCGTCTCAGCGGATTTAGACGGTGCCCTATTTAACGTGAATGCGGCTGTCTCTACTGCATAACCCCAAAATGATAGTGGTAAATCGGTAAGAGACATCATAGAATGCACCATATCTAATAAAGTACGATTACGACGTTCGGACACACCATTACGCTGTGGTGTTCCAGGTGGCGTGAGTTGTGAAACTATTCCACATTGTTTTAAATGAAGGCCAAACTCGTAACTCAAATATTCGCCTCCGATTTCAGATCGTAGAAACTTTATTTTCTTGTTACGATGATTCTCCACTTCACTCTGAAATTCTTTGAACTTTTAAATGTTTCAGACTTGTGTTTCATCAAGTAGATATACCCATACCTACTCAAATCATCTGTGAAGGTTAGAAAATAACGATACCCGCCGCGTGCTTCAACACTCATCGGACCGCATACATCGGATTATTTCCAATAAGTCATTAGCTCGCTCCATTGTTTCGGAGAACGGAGTTTTAGTCATCTTGCCCATGAGGCATGGTTCGCAAGTATCAAATGATTCATAATCAAGTGATTCCAAAAGTCCATCCGCATGGAGTTTCTTCATGCGCTTTACACCAGTATGACCTAAACGGCAGTGCCACAAGTATATTGCACTATCATTATCAACTTTGCATCTTTTTGCATTAATATTATGAATATGTGTATCACTAGAATCGAGACTCAATAAGAATAGACCATTCACTAAGGGTGCGTGACCATAAAAGATGTTACTCATATAATTAGAACAACCATTATTCTCTGATTTAAATGAATAACCGTCTCGCAATAAACAAGATCCAGATATAATGTTCATGCTCATCGCTGGCACCAAATAACAATTATTGAGGTCTAAAACTAATTCCGAAGGTAGATGTAGAGGTAGCGTGCCGACGGCGATCACATCAACCTCGGAACCATTCCCGACGCACATCGTGACATCGTTCTTAGCCAATCTTCATTTATTCCGTAGCTCCTGTTTTGAGTTACAAATATGAGCAACCGAACTAGTATCAAATACCCACGTGCTAGTACGAGCATTAGGAAGGAACACATCAATAACATGTATATTAAATATACCTTTGTTCACTTTGCCATCCTTCTTATCCGCCAAGTATTTGGGGCAGTTCCGCTTCCAGTGACCATTACCCTTGCAGTAGAAGCACTCAGTCTCAGGCTTGGGTCCAGCTTTGGGTTTCTTCACGGGAGTGGCAACTTGCTTGCCGTTCTTCTTGAAGTTCCCTTTCTTTGCCTTGCCCTTTTTCTTGAAACTGGTGGTCTTGTTAACCATCAACACTTGATGCTCTTTCTTGATTTCTACCTCCGCCGATTTCAGCATCACGAAGAGCTCGGAAATCATTTTCGTCATTCCTTGCATCTTATAGTTCATCATGAAGCCTTTGTAGCTTGGTGGCAGTGGTTGAAGAACTCTATCAATAACACACTCATCTAGGAGCTCAATTCCCAGCTGAGTCAAGTGGTTGTGGTACCTAGACATTCTGAGTATGTGTTCACTGATGGAACAGTTCTCCTCCATCTTACAGCTAAAGAACTTGTTGGAGACTTCATATCTCTCAACCTGGGCATTAGCTTGAAATATCAATTTCAGCTCTTGGAACATCTCATATGCTCCGTGGCGTTCAAAACGCTTTTGAAGTCCCAGTTCCAAGCCGTAAAGCATGGCACACTGAACTATCGAGTAGTCATCACATCGAGCTTGCCAGACATTCACAACATCTGCAGCAGCTCCTGCAGTAGGTCTGTCACCTAGCGGTGCATCAAGGACATAATTATTCTATGCAACAATGAGGATAATCCTCAAGTTACGGACCCAGTCCGTGTAATTGCTACCATTATCTTTCAACTTAGCTTCTCTAGGAACGCATTAAAATTCAACGGAACAGTAGCACGGGCCATTTATCTACAACATAGATTTGCAAGGACTATCAGGACTAAGTTCATGATAAATTAAGTTCAATTAATCAAATTACTAATGAACTCCCACTTAAATTAACATCCCTCAAGTTATCTAAGTGATACATGATCCAAATCAACTAACCCATGACCGATCATCACGTGAGATGGGGTAGTCATCAATGGTGAACATCTCTATGTTGATCATATCTACTATATGACTCATGTTCTACCTTTCGGTGTCTAGTGTTCCGAGACCATGTCTGTACATGCTAGGCTCGTCAAGTTTAACCCAAGTATTCTGCATGTGCAAAACTGTCTTACACCCGTTGTATGTGAACGTAGAGTCTATCACACCCGATCATCACGAGGTGCTTCAAAACGACGAACTTTAGCAACGATGCATACTCGGGGAGAACACTTTTATCTTGAAATTAAGTGAAGGGATCATCTTATAATGCTACCGTTGTTCTAAGCAAAATAAGATGCATAAAGGTTAAACATCAAATGCAATCAAAATATGTGACATGATATGGCCATCATCATCTTGTGCTTTTGATCTCCATCTCCAAAGCAACGTCATGATCTCCATCGTCACCGACGCGACACCTTGATCTCCATCATTGCGTCAGGGTCGTCTCACCAACTATTGCTTCTACAACTATTGCTAACGCATGGCGATAAAGTAAAGCAATTACATGGCGCTTAATGATTGACATGCAGACCATACAATAATTAAAAGACAACCCTAAGGCTCCTGCCGGTTGTCGATATTACAAAACATGATCATCTCATACAACAACGTATATCACATCACATCTTGACCATATCACATCACAACATACCCTGCAAAAATAAGTTAGACGTCTTCTACTTTGTTGTTGCAAGTTTTACATGGCTGCTATGGGTAACTAGCAAGAACCGTTCTTACCTATGCAAAACCACAACGGTGATTATCAAGTTTGCTGTTTTAACCTTCTACAAGGACCGGCCGTAGTCAAATTTGATTCAACTAAAGTGAGAGAAACAGGCACCCGCTAGCCACCTTATGCAAAACAAGTTGCATCAGTCGGTGGAACCGGTCTCATGTACGTGGACATGTAAGGTTGGTCCGGGCCGCTTCATCCCACAATACCGCCAAATCAAAATAAGACGTTGGTGGTAAGAAGTATGGACATCACCGCCCACAACTCCTTTGTGTTCTACTCGTGCATATCATCTACGCATAGACCTGGCTCATGATGCCACTGTTGGGGAATGTTGCATGGAAAACAAAAAATTTCTACACACACGCAAGATCGATCCATGGAGATGCATAGCTACGAGAGGGGGAGAACATCTTCATACCCTTGAAGATCGCTAAGCGGAAGCATTTATCAACATGGTTGATGTAGTCGTACACCTTTATGATCCATCCCGATCAAGTACCGAATGTACGGCACCTCCACGTTCAGCACATGTTCAACTCGATGACGTCCTCGCCTTCTTGATCTAGCAAGAGGGGTGAAGTAGTAGATGAGTTCCGGCAGCACGATGGCGTGGTAACGGTGGTGATGAAGAACAATCTCTGCAGGTCTTCGCCAAGCACAACCGAAACTATGACGGGGATAAACTAGAGGGGGCGGGGTTGCCGGCACACGGCTTGGTGAATCTTGATGTCTTCTGGGTGCTAGCCTGCCCCTCTATTTATATGTTGAGCCCTGGGGTCGTTTCTTGGAGAAAGAGCCTCCTCAAAGTTGGTTTAGCCCACAAGGCAAGAGTCCTTCTCGGACTCCAGGACCAGACACCAGGGTCCTTGGCGTCTGGCCCTAGACGCCAGGGTCCCTGGCGTCCGCAAAACTCCTTTTGCACCTTCTTAAAACTTCATGGGCTTTACCCCTCGGCCCAAATAAAGTGTCCTCGTACCCGAACAATTCGGGAAACATCCAAAACCCCTTCCAATGAATTCTGGAACCCTTCCGGAGACCAAACACTATTATCCCATATATCAATCTTCACCTCCGGACTATTTCGGAGATCCTCGTCATATCCGTGATCTTATCTGGGACTCCGAACAACATTCGGTCACCAACATACATAACTTATATAATACTATATCGTCAATGAACGTTAAGCGTGCGGACCCTACGGGTTCGATAATGATGTAGACATGACCGAGACGCTTCTCCGATCAATAACCAATAGCGGGACCTGGATGCCCATATTGGTTCCTACATATTCCACGAAGATCTTTATCCGTCAAACCTTTATGACAACATGCGTAGTTCCCTTTGTTTGTCGGTATGTTACTTGCCCGAGATTCGGTCGTCGGTATCTCCATACCTAGTTTAATCTCGTTACCGGCAAGTCTCTTTACTCGTTCCGTAATAAATCATCCCATAACTAACTCCTTAGTGACTTTACTTGCAAGCTTCTTGTGATGCTGTATTACCGAGAGGGCCCAGAGATACCTCTCCGTCACACGGAGTGACAAATCCCAGTCTCGATCCATGCCAACCCAACGAACACCTTTGGAGATACCTGTGGAGCACGTTTATGATCACCCAGTTACGTTGTGACGTTTGATGGCACACAAGGCATTCCTCCGGAGTCCGGGAGTTGCATGATCTCATGGTCGAAGAAACATGTATTTGACATTAAGAAAGCAGTAGCTATAAACTGAACAATTGTATGCTATGCTGACGGTTGGGTCTTGTTCATCACATCATTCTCCTAATGATGTGATCCTGTTATCAAATGACAACTCATGTCTATGGTTAGGAAACCTTAACCATCTTTTGATCAACGAGCTACTCTAGTAGAGGCTCACTAGGGACACGGTATTTATTTTTGTATCCACACATGTATTTAAGTTTCCGGTCAATACAATTCTAGCATGAATAATAAACCTTTATCATGAATAAGGAAATATAATAATAATAGCAACTTTATTATTGCCTCTAGGGAATATCTCCATCATTATCACCAATCAACTATAGCCGATATATGATACCATGCATAACCTAAGCTTGTGTGGTGTAAACAATGAATAGTACTTTCTAAAAAAATTCACATCACTAAGTGGTTTGGATCATGATTGCAAAGTATGTATTGTGTTTGGATTCATGCTCTCTCAAATCCTTCTGATAGTGGCATCTTGTCGTGTGTGAAGTATAATATGAAATTGTGACGTGACAACTGGCACCATGAGCTTGAATTTGTAAACAGCCATGACACACTCACACGAGGAATGTGCTTTATTCAAGTGACAGGCACGAACAAAATGCTTGTGCGTTGCAAACCTAAATAAATTAGTGATGAACATGGTACTACATGAACACATTACAAAGTAAAGTAGAACCAACATTTATGTGAGGAACATGGCATCACATGAACCGTGGTTTTTTTTTCTTATGAAAATGGTCATGACTATCTGTGAAGGTGCTGCAAGTTTACAGAAAGTTGTTCTCGCATAATATGAAGAAAAACTAATCTGAAACAGAACAAAGCTTAGTTTTATCCTTGCCTCCCATACTAAACGTCCCCTCAAATTTTCCCGTCCCTCCACTCGTTTTTGAACTGCCCGCGCGCCCACCTAATCCCAACCCTCTCCAAATACCGCCTCTTTTTTCCACACCAATCACATCCCCGGCCATATAACGAGTTGTCTCCTCCTTTACCTCTCTCTCTCTCTCTCTCTCTCTGCCTCTAGATCCACCCCCTCCCCGCCGGTGGTTCTCGCTAGCTATGGCCACAAATCGTTTGGTCAGAGAGCTGATCCCGACGGACGGCGTTCTGCTGCGCCCCATTTGCTATGATGGTAAAAGTACCCCGAGATCTCAAGCAAATCGACAAGTTCTCTTTGTGTTCTTGTGTTTCGACTGGTCCCTCGGATGCATATTACTTCTCGCTCAAATGGATGAACTGCTAAAATACATCGAGATACATCCATTGGAGTGACAAGTAGTATGGATTGATTGGATGGAGTAAAAACTTTGGGTTCTTATTCGGGTTTACAATTAGGGTTCTTATTGCGCCCCGGGTAAACTCTGCATGTCATTCTATCTATGGTTCATTGATTAGCAAATCGTTGATGTAATCTATGAGTATATCTTCTTCTGATTAAGTCGGTATGTCTTCTCAAGATGCTTTTGGTCTGAACTAATTCATGTTGACAATATGTCGATTGCTAGTTCATTTCCTGGATCGTAGAACATGTACATGTTGAAACTCACAAAATACCACCACTTATTTATTCAACAGTCATGTCCCCTTCAAGAAACAAGACGTCATGTCGTATCTCTCAATTATTCCCCTGGTAACCGACTAAATTTTCATGTGTGTTCACATTACCAAATCTAGTCAGTTTCCCATATGAATGTTGTTGTTGTGTTTACAAGATATGAAATTGAGGGTTCTTAATCGGGTTAAGACTGCTAGTGAATCCAGCTAGGGTTCTTATTGGTACTTCATTACCTTGATCTAAGAGTAATTAAGCACATGTTTACTCATTTTGGCATCAATATTTGAGATTATTGTCGCCTCGTTTTGCACCTACTGTCAACTACTGATCATCGTTACGCAGCAGGTGTTGACATGTCAACAACAGAGTGGGACAAGCATAGGGACCGGATGAAGAAGAAGAACATGTATCAACAGGAGAAGCTTCTCGCGTTACTAGCTTGGTATTGCTGTCGTATGATAGATTACCCATCTTTATCATATCTACGAGCACGTGGTCCTTCACTTAGATGTACACACCATGAAGAACTGAATGAATGTGGCAGTGATACTGAACAAAAAGACGCACATCCGGTCAGTAGTAAAGATGTACGGGTCAGTGTTATAGGAAATTCTTCATCTATGGTTAGAATATGCCTACTTTCTATGTCATGTGTCACAGGATGTAAATTGTGCGCTACAATCTAATGTCTTTAAGTACATTATGGCCGCAATATTATTGTCATCAACTAGACTTGGTGACTAAGGGTCTACATGTGCTGCTTCAAGAGTTCAAACAGGTCATGTCTCTGAATGCATATGTGTTACCCAGCTCAAGCAAATCAAAGAGAAAGCAGGTTCACCTGGTGAGTACGCCAACTCTTTTGTGTAAACACTTCCTTACTTTTGACCTTTGTTCACCCATGTAACTGTATATTGCGGCAGATGCATCTATAGCTTCTAGAATGCTCCGATATGATGTAACCTGCATGTATTTTTTCTTTAGGGAAAGTTTGGACGCTCAAATGATGGACTTACTGCAGGTCATTTGCCCGAGAAACAACGTTCTGAACTAGTCATCAGTCCACTGGCAGTGCAGCAGGAAGAACCGGTACCACTCGAGCATGGCGTGACAAACCAGCATGACAAACTAGATGCTATGAAGAAGGCCCTGGCATGGCAGGATCTAGAACTTCAAGCTGTCAAGAAGGCCCTGGCAGAGCAGCAACAAGAACGTGAAGTTGTGAAGGGTCTCCTACCAGATGCGCATCGTGAACTTGAATCTATCAACAATACCATTCTAGAGCAGCAAAAAGTACTTGAAAATATCAAGAATGCCCTGCAAGAGCAACATGATGACATTGAGGACCTAAAATTGGGGGTGTTTGACCAGTACAACCATATTCGATTTATCAACAATGGCCTCCAATAGCAGCAGGAAAAACTTGCAGTCATCAAGAATGTGAACGAAGAGAAAACACGTCTATCAAAAAGAGACTTGATGAACTTGATGCCCTAGTTAGGTACATCGTCAGGGTTGCGGTGCCAGGATGCCGTGATACTTACTCATGTGTCTAGTTTTATACTGCGGTTTTTTACCATGGCTGGTTATTATAATGTCTGAGAGAGTCTGTTTGACAATTGTAAAGTTTGCGTTCTAATAAAAGCAGCGACATCTCAATTTGCATTGAAATTCAAATTTTGCACAAATTCATATCAAAATTGTCAAATATGCCCGCTAATTTTTGCAATATAAAACAAATTGACCGCGCGTACAAAGTGTGACGGTTATGCACGCCGTCACCGGCGTATGGTCCCACATGTAAGAAACCATGTCACCCACGTATGGACCCGCCCGCCAGCATCCACGTCAGCACAACAATGGGCCCACATGTCAGAACCGTTGACTGGACAGACGACACATCATCACCGCAAATGATGCCTGGTCCCACATGTAAGCAGCCACGTCAGCATCTTCTGGGCCCATATGTCGGCAATGTTGACCGGTCAAAACTCATGATGATTTATTACTGACGGGACCGTCGGCGATAAAACCCACGCCGAACCCACATGGAATAAGCCACCTTAGCAACCGCTGGCCCCACCTATCTGAATCTTTGACTGGTCAACCCCCCAGACCGATCATCGATGACGGGATTATCATCGCCAAAAAGATTTTAGGCGACAGATTGGGCCATCATAGGTGACATTCTGGGCCGTCACCGAAGACGACCACTGTTGACATTTTTTGGTCCGTCACCTAATATATGAACTTGCGTGATGAAAAAAGTGCTACCATCAAAATTTTATTTTCTATGATGGTGCTTCGGTGACGGTGGGCGCGATGACCGGAAAATGTTACCAGTGTATTTTCCATGACGAAAATGGGTTATACATGACATAACTGAAGTGTCATAAAATAGAGCGACGTATGCAGTGTATGAATGTGAAGATATCTGTGAACATGAGTTTGATGTTCAAGTTGAACTTGGAATGTTGGGCTTGCGTGTGAACTATACCATGTCCAATGGTTTGTCTATTCGGGAAGTAATGTAAGTTATTACATGACCCAGGAAAAATATATTTTGTGCCACATCTCGGCATCACAGACTTACATACATCTCAGTCGATGCACGGACATCACAACATGCATGCTGACTGGATAAAATTTGAACCTAGCTATTATGAATAAAAATTTGGATTGACAACAGTTTTAGATAGCAGGAGACGCTTAGCCTGCTCTGCCTCTACTAGCTTCTTTCTGGTCTTCAAATTCTTGTTTGGCTTGGGTGAGGAAAGCATCTGATTGCTCTTTTCGCTTCCTCAGGAACTTAGCTACATTCTCAAGGGCTGCTGCACGCTTTCTTTCAGCTTTTACAAGAGCCACGAGGACACGAACACTTGACGACTCCACTTGGGTTGTGTGTAATCCAGGATATTTGGGAATTTGCAGCTTGTGTCTAATCCGGCATCATTAGGGAACTGGCACCTTGTGTGTAGTCCAGCATCAATTTGGAACTGGCACATAGGACTAGCCTCAAAGCATGATCTTGAGGTTTACCATACTTCCCTCCTCGCATGAACTGCATCCTGACATGAAGAAGTTACTTCTTTTTTAGATCAATTGTCAGAGCTCCCTAGATCCATTCAATAGAAGCCCGATAAACAGGACTAGTAGAAGTGAGCTCAAAAGGAGAAATATAAAAACAGACTCCTAGGGTGAGAACACCCACTTCCTACATCAAGCTAAAAAGGAAAGCATTAGGACGATTAAGACTGTGCTTATTACATATCAAGCAGAGCCAGCTTACAGAAACTACAACATATACATCAAAGAACACAAGCTAAGCAAAATAGAAAAACCAGCAGAGGGGTGCACTAAGCCAAGGGTTGCTGCAGCAAAACAACCGACAACCAGATGATCTCCAGGGCCTCTGTAGCCGCGTTTGACTGACTAGATTCAACATGAAATTACAAAGGTTATAGTTTTTCATCCCACGGCATGGTGGGTCCACTGAGAAAATTAAGATCCTACAAATGATAGAGAACCTAATCAAGTGTACATCAAATTGTTTGTCTCGCCTATTATTTTTTAATAATCTGCCACACTGCTGGATTGCATGGCAAGAACCCTAGCCAAGAAGACAACATAGTTTGACGCTGTTTTTGGCTCGGGGCTTGCCCAGGGCCTGGCCTGGTCCTATGTTCACTACTGCTGCCAGACACATACCATGTCAAGGTAAAAAAATAATCAAAAGAGGGGGCTCCCTCCAATTTCATTAACGAAACCATCAAGGACACACAAACCATCAATCACTGCTAGTCAGGTTCTCAATGTCAAAGTAATTGAAAGGCCATTCGGTGCAACTCGTCTTTAACGTGCGACGTTCCTTGAAGATGTCCCCAACAACCCATATTTGGTCTTCATTGCTCCTCTACATGTTGGCATTCATAGTTTTCAAATCCAAACATGGCAAGAAAAATATAGTAATACTCACGCATCTTGTAGGCAACATTAAAGCACTCATCAGCCATGTTAGCACGAGTGATTTTTAATATCCTACTTTGTGGCTATTCAACTTTGCTAGAACTATGTTGTGGCTTCATTCCGAGTCAATAGAACAGGGGGATCACCTCCCTGCTATTCTCAAAAACTTTTAATCATCTGTCACACTACTGGTTAGAGATGAAGAACCTACGCAAGCACACCGCAATACAGGAGTGATGCATAATTACACGATGATATTCTGTTGGATAATGCAAGATATAACCAATTACTTTTACAGGAACAATAGCAGAACAATAGCAGCCAGGAAATTTGAAGGGTAGGTATGAACAAAATAGGAACTGCACATGTACTGCTAAGAGAATCAACGTACACATTACTAGTCAGAGAGGAGTACAAAGGTCACAGCGACGTCTGTGCATCATGGTCGGCAATGGGAGTCAGTTCATTGTCGTCGACGGTGCTACTGCTACGCTTGCCGTCGGCTTCTGGGAAGCAGATCCGAGACCATGGAAGACGGCGCCGGGGAAGCGGCTCCGTGTACGACGGCGACTGTGGACCGGCTCCGGTGCGACGTACGACATCGTCGATGAGGCAGATGTGCTGCGGTGGACGAGTGCACCCATGTAGAAGGGGAGTGGCAGGAAGGCCGGCTGGGTCGTGAGAGATCTCGACGGAAGCGGGAGATTGTGCCGCCGACCTGAAAATTTGTAACACTGTACTCCCCGTCTGGCATGTTGGGTGATTGGGCTAAGTAACTAGGAGTACTAGTACGCATCTATTTTCTTAGTTTAATGTCGTGGCATTAATTATTAGTTGTAGTTGTGAAATAAATATATTAAGCTATTGACTTCGAATGTAATGGTTTATACAATTCAATAGTTAGGTCGTAGTTCATCTATGTTCATGTGTTTTCAGGTTGGATCCTTCCGATCTACTCTACTCTTCATCAGCGACGGTTGCTATTCTGCTGTGTTGGTCCTATGGGGCCTTAGCACGACGACTTCCCGATTGTCTACTACAACAAGTTATGTCCGACTCCGGCGAGGGAGGGGCAATGACGGCGGCGCGCCTTCGGCTCGCTTCAGTGCTTGTAGTCGTCGCTAGGTGGTCTACAGGGGGTATTGCTAGTGTTCATTGTACTACCATGATTGAAGATGAATAGATCAGATGTTTTCTCGCAAAAAAATCATTGTTGAATTCCAAGATGAATACCAAGTCTATAGTACTTCACAACATACTCAAACTCACATGATCCAACTCAAACGAAAATCTAAATGCATTTCATAATTATTAATTAGTTGGATGCAACAAAACCAAGCATAACTCTACATGATCCAATCCAAAACAATATTTGAACACATCACAATGTGTGAATTCCTGCGTGTGTGAATGAAGCGTAGAGAGAGAGAGAGAGAGAGAGAGAGTGTGTGTGTGTATGAAGATGGAGCAATGGCGGAAGAGAGATGTGTGCGTGCAACACACAAGATATACACCCCATGGAACAGAGAGACAAAGGGCGGGAATGATTGTATATATGTGTTTTTATAGAAGCATCAAAATATATGTTGACAAACCTATAAGCGATATATTTTTGCAACCAAGTGAGTAGTACATTAATTTATTGCATATTTATGAAAAAAAAATCATTCTATACTTAGGCCATATCTTTTAAAGAGTGAAATTAATCATTGTCGAGAAATGGAAGATATTACATGGCATATATTGTAATGAAGAATAATTAATTTCGAGGTATGGAAGAATCAATGAAATTAAAGATTTTTGAGAAATTAGTTACTTTTGATATTTGGAATTCTAATATAATTCCATAAGAATTCAAAGGGCGAACATTTACTCTTTGTTGTCTTATTTGTTAATTTATAGACTTGCCAAATAATATAATTTTTAAGATCTTCCATATCTTACAAATAATAATGAATTTCAGGAAAATAACTTCCATATCTCAAAATAAGAAATTTTTGATTAAAAGATATTCCCCATGTATATGCTATAAATTATATTTAATCAATACTACATATCAATCTTCTCTTTAAAATTGTGCCAGCACAACAATTTAGACGAATTAACCAATGGGATAAATGCTTTCTCTTTGCAATTTTCTTTGAGTATATCCAATCGAGAATAGAAGCGAGTCGCTTCCGGCGTCGGCTTGTAGTCTCTGCAGTCGGCACACGCACGCGCATGATTTAGTCAGATACTAGCTTTAAATGTATGCAACATATACACAAATAGATTGCATAAAAAATCACCATCTTTAACAAATAGTACATTTATTTATTGCCTTTTAAAAAAGATACTCCTACATCCGAGGATAACATGGTATATAGTGCATTCTTTTCCATTTATCAAATTAATTAATTGTTTTGATGTCTACAAGATATGTCTTGAATGTACCACTAATGAATACAGTACTTCCAGGGGAAGGATGTAAGGCATATCAATCTTCTATTTAAGTTTGTGGTAAACACAAAATTCCTTACTGCAACTTGTTAGTTTGTAGGCGATTTTTCTATACCAAACTCACTGTAGATCACAATCACGCTTGCAAATGCCACATGCGGTACGCCTTTTGGTACTAGTATTCTTTGTGGTTTCTTTAAATCCTAGGGCATCAAATTCAACAACATCAAGCTATCATGAGTATCCTAGGAGATTAGTACATCACATACGAATGCCATCCTTGAATAGCAGTTCCAAGGTCACACGCACAGGTTCCGAGAGAGCAGAGGCTTCGATCAAAGGAGTGGAAGAAATACCACACGTAAGTTTTAAATTCTTGTCTTATTTTGTTTCCTTCACAATTTTATGCCTTAATACTGTCAGCTGGAAGCCTCTTGCATAACTCTTTTTCTTAAGTACGTCTGTTTTTTTTTTTTTCCCCCCCCCCCCCCCCCCCCCCCTTTTGCATCAACTATGCATGATTCTTGTTATTATCCAAAGCATCACACAGATAATCTTCATAGGATTACCCATGTGTCCAAGCAGCGTTGGGGCAAATGCTCATAGCCTGAGGACAAAACCAAAGCTCTAGATAACAAATTCTAATTCTAGTGAGAGTTTCTTTTTAGCAATTGACTGCTTTTTCTACGTCCAATAGTCAGCGTGTATCCACCCTAGATATTAGATCAGGCATTCGGGTCGTCACTTCATCTTCTAATACATTAGCCCCAAGCCACCAGAACCACCCCAACCTCCCACCGCCATGCCATCCTCATCGCCACAAGCCCACCACGTGGCCAAAACAATAGTTAGTCCTTTCCAGCAATTTATCTACACCGCTCGATCTCCCGTCTCCCTCCATTGCTACCACCACCATCCACATCTACCTCCCGTAGTTCGTCAATTCCACCTCTCCTCCCTGATCGCGTATCTTCTAGCTTATCATCGAATTGACCACAATTACCCCACACTACACTTCGTACCTATGGCGTGTCCGACTAACCTATATCTAATCTCAGGTAACTAATACTACTCATTAGAAAGGATTCAAGGACCTAATACAAGTATTACAAAAAATATCACTTGTGCCTATAGTTTTTGCAATATACCATTTGTACATAAAATATATGTGCTCAGGCGAATTTTTTCATAAAATTTGCTTTGAGGTATCTAGAAATTATTAATGAAGTATGTAAAAACAATAAAGTGGTATAATCGGTCCATCTATGTGGCATATATGTTCAAGGAATACTATCCAGAACATAGTAGTTTATTTCAAACTTCTAATTAACACACAACATTGTCTACAGTATTGTGCATATCAATCAGGTGAAGCGGCATATGCTGGTACTATAGCGACTATGGATGTCTACGCTTTTCCAAATTTGAAGACGGGCCAATCAATTTCAGCCCATATCTCGGTGGCTGACAGCCAAACGTCGAACCAAGTTGTATCCGGATGGGAGGTAAAATTTGTCTCTATCTTGCAATCTTCATTAGCAATACTATTCATGAACACGTGAAATCTTCATATCATCTTAGAAAAAAGATGATATGAAAAGTTTTGAATAGTTTGATATATATCATTGAATAAATTAGACATATAGAAGAAGGATGCCTCAGAATTATGCATTTCAGGTATCTTCCTTTGTATTATGAAAACATAAGGTAAACAACGCACCTCATTAGTCCATAAAGGCTAAACATAAGTTGTCGACCATGCGGTGGGTCTAGATTTAATCTAACAATGCATGCAAACTGAGGGTAATTCAAGTGTTTGAATTTAATTCCAAAAAGGACTACATACACACATATAACAATTGAAGTGACGGATCTCCGTAGTCCATTATCTGATTGTTATGAAAGCATGTCGCATGGATGCACAACCAAGTTAACTAGTGTTGGAACCGCAGCCCTCTAGCTACCTCTCCTCTCACTCGAACGGAGGTGGAAGAAGAAGAACAGTGGACACAAGGTTTTCCGGCCGGCGCACGAACGCCGCCACGGGCGCACGAACGCCCCAATCCTTTTCTTCTTTACAGTGGCTACATGGCTACACTCGGCCCAACTCCGTCGATCAGTACAAGGGGGTTTTATACCCATTCTAGCACAGGCGCACGCACACCACCAGCATCGACCCACTAACCAACTAGACGCTAACTACATGCAACTAATTCCTACATGCACGTCCAGCCCTTATCCACTCAACGGATCACAACTAACTAGATGCACCACGTCCGCCGGTCGTGCGGTTCTCCACAACGGCACAGCCACACGTCTGCTAACGCACGCGCTAAGTCAAGATTATGGCTAACAATTCCCCCCTTAATCTTGACACGCCTTGCCGTCGACCGTCGTCTTGAACCCCTTCGCTCGACGTCATCACGCGCCTCCGCGCCCGCTGCGACGTGCCGTGTGCCCGCCGTCGCCAGAGTTGATGCAGCTCGCGTCGTTGTCGTCGTCACGGTCGTGACCCAACCCGCGGACCCGACCCGGCGCAACGACGCCGGTCGCACCGCCACGGACCCGACCGGCGCACTGACGCCGATCGCACCGTGCTCCGTCACGTCTCCGGCGACATACGCCGAGCTCCTCCTCCGCCGGCGACACACGCCCGACGTCCCTCGGCGCCCCGCACGTCCCGCGCGCACCCGACGAGCCAAACCGCATCAGTGCGTCCCACACGTCCCGCGCGCACCCGACGCGTCCGACGAGACCGACCACACCACACGCCATGGATTCACCGCGCGCCGCCTCCGCGTCCGCCATGGCAGCCGCCAGCGACAAACGCCGGAAGGATGTAGCCGAACTCGAGCACGGACTCGAGCACAACGGCGACATACGCCTCCTCCCAACGTCAACCGCACGCTCGTACGCGCGCCCGCGGTCCCGACGCGCCCGACGCGTCCAGTGCACACCCATAACACGCACCGGTCACGCCCGGCTCGCCGCCACGACTTATTGCCCTGCATCGCTGCGGCCTCCATGCCGCCATGCAGTGCCTCCACGCCGCCACGCCGTGCTGCGCCGCCGCGCCACCACGCAGCGCCTCGGCGGCCTCTGCGGTCGCCGCACGCACGGCGTCGCCGCCCGCCGCCTCCGCCACGCGCCATGACAGCCATAGCGCCGCCTACCTCCATGGGCCGACACACGGCCCGGAGCTCCGTCGCGCAGCCGCCGGCGAGCGCCGCCATCGCTGCCACGCCTCCGGCATGGCAAGCACGCCCAAGACACCAAGCTCATGATACCAAATGTTGGAACCGCAGCCCTCTAGCTACCTCTCCTCTCACTCGAACGGAGGTGGAAGAAGAAGAACAGTGGACACAAGGTTTTCCGGCCGGCGCACGAACGCCGCCACGGGCGCACGAACGCCCCAATCCTTTTCTTCTTTACAGTGGCTACATGGCTACACTCGGCCCAACTCCGTCGATCAGTACAAGGGGGTTTTATACCCATTCTAGCACAGGCACACGCACACCACCAGCATCGACCCACTAACCAACTAGACGCTAACTACATGCAACTAATTCCTACATGCACGTCCAGCCCTTATCCACTCAACGGATCACAACTAACTAGATGCACCACGTCCGCCGGTCGTGCGGTTCTCCACAACGGCACAGCCACACGTCTGCTAACGCACGCGCTAAGTCAAGATTATGGCTAACAACTAGCATGCATGTACATCCATGTTAATTAGCAAATCATAGCTCCAAAACCTTTACATGGAACTAAAGGAAAACTAGGGAAATAGACATGTACGACTTGGGCCTATGTTAACGAATGTAAAAACAATATTTTGTGCGGGGCCAAAAATTCACCAAAGTATAGATGTGTTCTGCAAAACAATGCATTTGTTTAAAAAAATCAAACTATATTAAATTAAAATATAAAATACATTAATGTGATGAAAGAATAATAAAAATGGCTTAGCAACTTTTTTTGGCAATATACATTCAAATAAACATATAAGCAATGTTTAAAGCTAGAATATAAGATGAGAATTTTGTGCATCATCTTGGAAGAATGATATTGCACTAATAAAAATATAAGATGGATTGAGGAAGAAAAAAAATAGTATACATCACTAGTGTTTTAGATTTAAATATTTTAAAAAATTCCTCAAAATAAATAAGAAGATGACCAGATCACACTAAGGTGCTCTTTCTTTCCAATTTCTATTGACAACGTAGCATGGAAGAAAGACACACATGGTAGAGAAAGATGCATAAGTAGGAGACAATAAGAGATGCAAACATGTGAATGTGAAATTCAAATGATACGGTAGATATATTTATTTTAAGATAATGCTTTTCACAAAAGGCGTATTTTGATAATATGAAAGGTTCATCGAAGGCAATAATAAATAAGATGTGAATTAGGAACAACCAAAGATGGATGCATGTGTAATGATTACATACAGGGCATGCATGGCATTAGGTAATAAGGATCAGAGATCTACTCCAAATAATTTATGTGTGCGACGGAGCATATATCATGAAGAAAGCGAAAAGATGTTGTGGCTACAATAGTAAAGGTTTAAGCAAGAAGCCATGTGAAGTTGCTAAAAAATCATCTTAACCAGGTTAAAATATTAATAAAGCAAAACAAGATCGATGCGATAAAAATAAGCAGAACCAAAGCATCTATTTACAAAGTGCCGACATTGAAGAGTAGAAGAGAGACATAAGTAGATTACAAATAAGGCACATGAATATAGAGTAAAATGATATGGCAGGTGCATTTCTTTTCAAATATAATTTTCACAAAAACCATATTTAATTATTATTTTAGTACTAAAATAGCACACTAATCAAATACATAAACTGCAATGCAATTAATGACCGAAGAGAACACAAGATTTAATTACGAATAATCGATCTATGGATTTAATTCTGTATGGAGATTTTTGGAAGAATCATTGGTGAAAATCAGACATGGCAAAATGAAAGTGTATGTTTTTTATGTGGGGACACAAACCTCAAGGCTATCAATTTTTGGTTGTCAAAATCATAGTCAATTCCAACAAATACACGCAATGAAAGGACTTATGCCAAAATATATTCACGTGTTATGGAAACATACTTTTGGCTAAAAAATACCTATACCATTTATATATAAAAAGGTAATAAAACAATTAATTAAATAAATAAATATACAATTAGAGACTTGGGATGATAACGGGTAAAAAATACCAAATGTAAAGGATGGAGGAAATCTAGTTGGGTAAATGTGCATGTCATCTTCCTAGTTAGTATATATGGTAAAAGTGTAAATTTCACTGGACTGTATTCCTATAGCTGTTGTTTCTTAGCAACAATATTTTCCAACAATTTCTATCTCGACCATTTTAACAGTGTTTGTAAACAGTAGTGTTGCTCGAATCAACTGATGTCACAAACGCCTAAATACAGCTTCTTCACTTGAAAACAAGAAATTTATCGCTGTGTAGTGGACTCACGTTTAGGCTGATCATAGTGGGAAGTAAGTTAAACTAGTAACATGCATATGTTACTAGTTTATTTTAGAGCAACTCCAACGCGCCGACCCAAACGGACGGCGCTTTTGTCCGTTTGGGTCGGCCGCCCACTCGGCGTCCGCCCTCATTTTGATTTGGGTCGGCAGTGCGCCCAACAGCCACGACTAATTTCATGTCCGCACACATATTTGAAAAAGGCCCGCGGCCATTGATCATGCCAGCGGTCATACCGTCGCCCGAAGTTCATGCCGGCCAGTGGCCGGCATACAGTGCCAGCTCTAAAAAAAACACCACACAGTTCATGCTGGCGCACTTGCCAGCACACAAAAAGAGGCGAGAGTTCGACCACGCCATCACGGTCGTGGTCAGGCCAGCACACTTGCCGGCATACAAAAAAGGATGGCACCACCGACTGGCGGGCCAGGGGGAGCGGCGGGAGCGCGCGCGGGCGGGAGGGTTTTGGGAAAAGTGGAGGGAAATGGTGGAGGCTGCCACCGACTGACGGGCCAGGGGGAGTAGTTGGCGCGCGGCGCGCGTCCGTCTCGTGTCCGCGCCGACGCAAATGAGGCTAAAAAATGGGCCGGGAATGGGTCGGCAGGCGGACGAAAAGCGGACGCGCATCCGTTTGTGTCGGCGCGTTGGGTCGATTTTTCTGTCCGCCGCTACCCAAGCGGACGCGCGCGGACGAAATGGGTCGCCATGTTGGAGTTGCTCTTACGGCCTTGGTCAATTGGCTGAATTTCCCCTTTTTTTTTTTGAGAATTGAGATGCATGTGTGCAACCTCTCAATGATATCTTCTGGCTCCGGCAGTGAGGACAGATGTCTTCCGCCAACCACGTGATGTAGAACTTGTGACTTGTGATGCGTGCATTGATGCTAGGCTTGACATGGTCATTCGTTGGCAGGTGTGGTCAGGTCTTTCATGATGATGAGAATTTTAGCATTTGAAAGAAGTAGAGAAAGAATACAAAAAATAAGCATTTGCCTCCGTTCATTTCCGTGTACTGTACTACGCAACAGCTGCATTGGTATGGCGACACGAGTTGGACTGCTAGCTGCCATGCCAAAAACTCACAGGGGTACGAATGTGCGGGGGCACATTCGCCATTCGCGAAGTAATTAGATCCCACATAAGATTTTTTTTAAATAATACATTTTTTTTAATAAATTTGAAAAATAATACACGATTTGACCCCCCCCCCCCCCCCCCCCCCCCCCCCCCCCCCCCCCCCCCCCCCCCCCCCCCCCCCCCCCCCCCCCCCCCCCCCCCCCCCCCCCCCCCCCCCCCCCCCCCCCCCCCCCCCCCCCCCCCCCCCCCCCCCCCCCCCCCCCCCCCCCCCCCCCCCCCCCCCCCCCCCCCCCCCCCCCCCCCCCCCCCCCCCCCCCCCCCCCCCCCCCCCCCCCCCCCCCCCCCCCCCCCCCCCCCCCCCCCCCCCCCCCCCCCCCCCCCCCCCCCCCCCCCCCCCCCCCCCCCCCCCCCCCCCCCCCCCCCCCCCAAGGCGGTCTGCTGGACGTCTAGTCGGCCGTGGGTAAGCCGAGAAGCCCAATCGGCTTCGCCGAGGCCGACTGGAACCCTGATCCAAGCAAGGCAAACTAATAATGACTAGCGCGTTGGTGTTTTGAAGTGCGGCTGGACGATAGAGAAGAGAGTGAGAAAGAGCAAGCAGTGTGGGCAGAAGCAAAGAGAAGAGCGTGAGAGAGCAGGCAATGGCATCTCGTATATAAAGATGAGGAGCACTGTGTTGTCGGTAGCAACAGCACGGCACGGCACCGCAGACAGCAGGAATCATACAAAGCAGACAGCAGGAATCAGACAACGCAGACACCCGCGTGCTCGGTCGAATCTTTGCCTAAAAATCAGCGCCGTTTGCATAAAAAACAGCGCCGTCATTAACAAATCAGCCAATCACTACAGTCTGCCAATCACTACAGTCTGCCAATCAGTACAGTACTTTGTTGTGTTGCAGTCAGTGTGGAAATGTGACTCGAATAACAATGCGAATTAATAGTAATATGTCTCTCGCATACATAGGTAGAAATATGTCTCTCGCATACATAGGTAGAAATATGTCTCTCGCATACATAGGTCGAAATATGTCTCTCGCATACATAGGTAGAAATATGTCTCTCACATACAAATACGTCGCACAAATGCATAAGTATCAGCCACGTCCTCTTCGTCCGCGGCGTGGCTGTGGTGGAGGGGGCGTCGAGAAGCCTAACCTGTTCGGTCGCCGAATGTTACGAAGAGGAATCGAAGACTCGTCCTGGCCATACTGTGTGTCCTGCGTGGGCTGTGTGGGCTGTGTGGGATCTGGTGGAGGAGTAGAACCATACGTGTCTATCCAGTTGGTGATGTGCTGCGACACCTGATCCTGTGTGTTGTGCCCACCATCCGGAGCACTGTCAAACGTGGATTCGGAATGGGACGCCTGATGTCCGGACATAGGCGCCCTATATACGTAGGCTCCTGCGGCAGGGAGGCGACATAAGTAATTAAGAAAGAAGTAGTTCCAATTGATATTGAAAAGAATAGATATGAACAACCCCCCCCCCCCCCCCCCCCCCCCCCCCCCCCCCCCCCCCCCCCCCCCCCCCCCCCCCCCCCCCCCCCCCCCCCCCCCCCCCCCCCCCCCCCCCCCCCCCCCCCCCCCCCCCCCCCCCCCCCCCCCCCCCCCCCCCCCCCCCCCCCCCCCCCCCCCCCCCCCCCCCCCCCCCCCCCCCCCCCCCCCCCCCCCCCCCCCCCCCCCCCCCCCCCCCCCCCCCCCCCCCCCCCCCCCCCCCCCCCCCCCCCCCCCCCCCCCCCCCCCCCCCCCCCCCCCCCCCCCCCCCCCCCCCCCCCCCCCCCCCCCCCCCCCCCCCCCCCCCCCCCCCCCCCCCCCCCCCCCCCCCCCCCCCCCCCCCCCCCCCCCCCCCCCCCCCCCCCCCCCCCCCCCCCCCCCCCCCCCCCCCCCCCCCCCCCCCCCCCCCCCCCCCCCCCCCCCCCCCCCCCCCCCCCCCCCCCCCCCCCCCCCCCCCCCCCCCCCCCCCCCCCCCCCCCCCCCCCCCCCCCCCCCCCCCCCCCCCCCCCCCCCCCCCCCCCCCCCCCCCCCCCCCCCCCCCCCCCCCCCCCCCCCCCCCCCCCCCCCCCCCCCCCCCCCCCCCCCCCCCCCCCCCCCCCCCCCCCCCCCCCCCCCCCCCCCCCCCCCCCCCCCCCCCCCCCCCCCCCCCCCCCCCCCCCCCCCCCCCCCCCCCCCCCCCCCCCCCCCCCCCCCCCCCCCCCCCCCCCCCCCCCCCCCCCCCCCCCCCCCCCCCCCCCCCCCCCCCCCCCCCCCCCCCCCCCCCCCCCCCCCCCCCCCCCCCCCCCCCCCCCCCCCCCCCCCCCCCCCCCCCCCCCCCCCCCCCCCCCCCCCCCCCCCCCCCCCCCCCCCCCCCCCCCCCCCCCCCCCCCCCCCCCCCCCCCCCCCCCCCCCCCCCCCCCCCCCCCCCCCCCCCCCCCCCCCCCCCCCCCCCCCCCCCCCCCCCCCCCCCCCCCCCCCCCCCCCCCCCCCCCCCCCCCCCCCCCCCCCCCCCCCCCCCCCCCCCCCCCCCCCCCCCCCCCCCCCCCCCCCCCCCCCCCCCCCCCCCCCCCCCCCCCCCCCCCCCCCCCCCCCCCCCCCCCCCCCCCCCCCCCCCCCCCCCCCCCCCCCCCCCCCCCCCCCCCCCCCCCCCCCCCCCCCCCCCCCCCCCCCCCCCCCCCCCCCCCCCCCCCCCCCCCCCCCCCCCCCCCCCCCCCCCCCCCCCCCCCCCCCCCCCCCCCCCCCCCCCCCCCCCCCCCCCCCCCCCCCCCCCCCCCCCCCCCCCCCCCCCCCCCCCCCCCCCCCCCCCCCCCCCCCCCCCCCCCCCCCCCCCCCCCCCCCCCCCCCCCCCCCCCCCCCCCCCCCCCCCCCCCCCCCCCCCCCCCCCCCCCCCCCCCCCCCCCCCCCCCCCCCCCCCCCCCCCCCCCCCCCCCCCCCCCCCCCCCCCCCCCCCCCCCCCCCCCCCCCCCCCCCCCCCCCCCCCCCCCCCCCCCCCCCCCCCCCCCCCCCCCCCCCCCCCCCCCCCCCCCCCCCCCCCCCCCCCCCCCCCCCCCCCCCCCCCCCCCCCCCCCCCCCCCCCCCCCCCCCCCCCCCCCCCCCCCCCCCCCCCCCCCCCCCCCCCCCCCCCCCCCCCCCCCCCCCCCCCCCCCCCCCCCCCCCCCCCCCCCCCCCCCCCCCCCCCCCCCCCCCCCCCCCCCCCCCCCCCCCCCCCCCCCCCCCCCCCCCCCCCCCCCCCCCCCCCCCCCCCCCCCCCCCCCCCCCCCCCCCCCCCCCCCCCCCCCCCCCCCCCCCCCCCCCCCCCCCCCCCCCCCCCCCCCCCCCCCCCCCCCCCCCCCCCCCCCCCCCCCCCCCCCCCCCCCCCCCCCCCCCCCCCCCCCCCCCCCCCCCCCCCCCCCCCCCCCCCCCCCCCCCCCCCCCCCCCCCCCCCCCCCCCCCCCCCCCCCCCCCCCCCCCCCCCCCCCCCCCCCCCCCCCCCCCCCCCCCCCCCCCCCCCCCCCCCCCCCCCCCCCCCCCCCCCCCCCCCCCCCCCCCCCCCCCCCCCCCCCCCCCCCCCCCCCCCCCCCCCCCCCCCCCCCCCCCCCCCCCCCCCCCCCCCCCCCCCCCCCCCCCCCCCCCCCCCCCCCCCCCCCCCCCCCCCCCCCCCCCCCCCCCCCCCACACTGTAGTCCCCATCGGAAATCAAGAAAGAAGGTTTGAGGTCCGATTAGCATTAGAGATCGCTACAGCTACGGGCCTGGGGCAGATCACACAGAGGAGTTGGGGTTCTGCTGTTTTAGCGGCTACATACCGAGCTATGTGCAACGGTTGCAGGCTAGAGGGGAAGAAGGCGGCCCTTCTTGGTTGCCCTCTATTTTTACAGCTGTGGTCCTGGGAGAGATTCTCTATTGCACGACTGAACATTAACGTGGACGAGGCTTGGCCTTCGAACGAGCTTTTCGATGCTGAGGGCATCGACATGCCTACTGTCGGTATGATCTGGACACGTCGCCAGGTATGTGTCGTGTTATAATTTGTTGCATCTTCTATGTGTAAACCATGTCCTTATGTACACCATGACATAAACTAACTTTTGGTTTGCGCAGAGACGCTTCTCTACTGAACAGACTAGGCGAGCCTACATCGCATTGAACGAGCAGTTCGATGTGTACACTGGGGTGATCTGGCAGCCGTACACGCAGGCAGCCATAGATGCTAGATATCCCGGCAGTATTTCTGAGCTTTGCACAAGAGATCGGGATTACTGGATGACAAAATCGAAGATCATCTTCGATGTATTCATCGAGGAGATGGCCCAACAGAGGGTCATGAGACAGTTTGGTCTTCGACAGTTGGCCCAGCCCCCACCTACTGAGCGTCGTCTGTTAGACGGTGTCCACAGGTATGTCTAGTATTTCAATGTTCGTTGGTCTTCACATTACAAAATACCAAAGAATTAATTAATCATTGCACACACAATGCAATTTTAGGATCACGAGGAAGGGGATTAACAGGACCACGGCTCAGTGGATGGCACATGTTCAGATGTACGTTGCAGAGTGGGAGACTGCGACGACACGGATTTGGGACGAGGATGGCGCGTTCGATATGGCTGATTTCAATGCCTATTGGAATCGGTACAGTGATATGACGCGGTTACGCATCATTAACCACCCTCAGAGAGAGGAGATACCGGCCCCTACTACGAGGGATACGTACCCGAGCTATGATACTTCGGGCCCTAGACAGCACGTGGTAAAATATACTGAACTTATCTAATGCATCTAGTTCTTACATACTTTGCCGTGCAGACGTAATAATCTTCGATTTCATTTCAGGCTGACATGACACTCGAGCTTCACGAGGAGGTGGCCAGCTATGGATGGCAACTATCGTCTACTGCTCTTCTAGAACCTCGTCCAGTGCACTCCTTCATTACGCGCATCGAGGGGAAACTACGAGCTATATATCAGACCATCACGTGCACCCGCTCTAGTGACGTTGTTCTCCAGCAGCCCCAGGTACGCCCGCCTCATCACTCAACGGGCCAGCACCGACATCAGCCGCGTCCACGTGTAGACCATCAGTGGATGAGTAGGCCACCAACTCCTGACCAGGCCGGGAGTTCAGTGTGGCAGCACCACCATGATCCCACGTCGGGCCACGGGTTTCGACCACACCCACAACAGCACGGTCCACCGCCGAGCTTCGTGATGCATCAACATCCTACAGGTATGTTTGTTCATATCTATTCTTTTCAATATCAATTGGAACTACTTGTTTCTTAATTACTTATGTCGCCTCCCTGCCGCAGGAGCCTACGTATATAGGGCGCCTATGTCCGGACATGAGGTGTCCCATTCCGAATCCACGTTTGACAGTGCTCCGGATGGTGGGCACAACACACAGGATCAGGTGTCGCAGCACATCACCAACTGGATGGACACGTATTATTCTACTCCTCCACCAGATCCCACACAGCCCACGCAGGACACACAGTATGGCCAGGACGAGTCTTCGATTCCTCTTCGTAACGTTCGGCGACCGAACAGGTTAGGCTGGTCGACGCCCCCTCCACCACAGCCACGCCGCGGACGAAGAGGACGTGGCTGATACTTATGTATGCGAGCGACATATTTGTATGTGAGAGACATATTTCTACCTATGTATGCGAGATACATATTTCGACCTATGTATGCGAGAGACATATTTCTACCTATGTATGCGAGAGACATATTACTATTAATTCGCATTCATTTCAGGCTGACATGACACTCGAGCTTCACGAGGAGGTGGCCAGCTATGGATGGCAACTATCGTCTACTGCTCTTCTAGAACCTCGTCCAGTGCACTCCTCCCCCGATTGGCGGGGGAGAATGGCGGGAGGGAATGGCGGGAAACGATTGGCGGGAGGGAATGGCGGGAAGAGAATGGCGGGAAACGGTTGGCGGGGGAGAATGGCGGTAAAGATTTGGTAGGAAAGAATGTCCGGAAGTACATAAGGGGGAAAAAGACGGACGCATGCACCAGTCGGCCTACTCTAGGCCGATTAGTACTAATCGGCTTACTCTAAGCCGATTAGTACTAATCGGCCTAGAGTAGGCCGACTGGTGCATGCGTTGGTGGACGACAGGCCTATCGGCCAACCAGAGGACGACTGATGTCCTGTCGGCCTACTAGAGGCCGACTGGACACTAATCGGCCTAGAGTAAGACGATTAGTGCCAGTCGGCCTCTAATAGGCCGACGGTGTATTATTTTTGTAAATTTTTGAAACCGTGTATTATTTTTCAAATTTATTAAAAAAATGTATTATTTAAAAAAATTAGCTAAAACGGATATATCTAAACGTATTTCAATAATATATACATTTGTTTGAGCGACAATTAATATGGATCAAAGAAAGTACTTTTTTCACGAATAAACAAAGCTTACGTATCATTTCAGTAATAGAAGGAGTTTGAAAAGTACAAAGAGGGGCATAACACGTGTCACGTGCGTAAGGAGGCTAAAGGATTGCTCAGCCCCCGAAACACAACAGGACTTCGGCAGAATGTTTATCAGTCCTTTGGTGCGTGCTTTAGTCCACAAGCATGCTTCGTCACGAATTCCCCGAAGGCGACTTGCCATTGAAGATGCAGGTGTTGCGGTGGCACCAGATGGACCACTGTGAGCATGATAATGGAGGAGAGGCCTCGGTGGTGGATGTTGGGGGCATTGCAACAAGCATCGACCCACCAAAAGGCGAAGCGCGTCGCCTAGTTAGGCAGGAGCCTCTCCTTCGCGCGCGTGGGTGGCGCGGGGCATCCGAGCAAGCGGAAGTGCACCACCAGATCCGAGCCTCCACGGCGGTGGCTCGCTCCCGGCGGCGAGCGGCGGCGGATGACTTGTGGTAGAGCTGCTGCATCTGGCCGCGGCGCTACGGCACCTCGGATCGGCGGCGGCGTGGAGGGCTATGGTGGGCTGGTCAGCTGCGGGCATGGTTGGCCCTATGGTCAGATCTAATCTGGCCAGAGCGGTTTGCTCGCTCCGCAGTGGCGAAGATCGGTGGTGGTCCGTGCGCACGATGCGAGACGGAGGTTCGTCGAGCGGATCCAGGTGAAAACCTCATTCTCGGCTTGTCGCCAAGACCGGCGATGGCAGCACTCTTTTGTGTCGTTACCTTATTGAAGGCATCGCCGTGGAGAAGCTCCAGACCTCTATCCGCTACCTCCAGGGAAAACTCTAGATCGGTAGATCGGATGATGGCGGCACTCTAGTGTCATTTCCCCCTTGGGGGCGTCATTCTTCAAGGTGTACACGGGCTCGAGGGACCAGTGGACGGCTTCTTTGGTGGAGCGGTGCTTCTTCTTACTCATTGATGGCGGCGGATCTCGGCGGCGTGGCGCAGTGGAGATTCGGTGTCCGATGCGCGGAGATGGACTCGCGCGGGAGGAGGACGCTGTATGGCGTCATGGTGGCGTCGAAGGCAGAGAGGTCTGGCAAGGTCTGTGTGTTAGTTTCTGCTCCGAAGATGGATTGGTGGAAGACGGCGGCGGCGGCACATGAGAGCGTGTTGGGCCGGTTTGTACCCCAAACCCAGTATATGGCTCGGTTGGGGCCTCCGGCTTTAGATGTTAGGCTTTGGTGCGATGTCTGTTTGGTATTAGACTCGGACTATCGGCACCCCTTCATCAAGTGGTTAGAAGTAGCGACAGTTGTTGCTAAGATGGTGGCTTCGGACAAACTGATGTACTACTTTGTAAGGTTTTTGTAAATAATTAATAGAATGGCTGCATGCATCGCCCAGATGCAGAGGCCGGGGGTAAATCCTCCTTTTTAGAAAAAAAAATGCCGTGGAGCGACACCAAGATTGAACCTCGTACCAAGTTTGCCGGGAAAAAGAACATCCGACAAGCAGGTGCTGAAGATCTTCGGGCACTTGGTTGCAAAGAATGCACCGGTCGTCATGGGGAAGGCCACGTCATGCAAGCCTATCGGCAGCCCGACATATTTCTTCGAAGGCGAGCCAGGTGAGGTCGACAATGGAGCTTCCATTGGTCCACACATCGGACAAGAAGAAACAAGTGTTCCCATCACTAATGGTCCATGATGTAGAGGCATGGATCTGCATGGCCTCTACACTGACGGGAAGGTGAAGCTGGCTCCAAGGGCGAACGAGGTAGGTGTGCTTGAGCCATTGCCAGCGGGTGCGGAGCGCAATGCCCGCACGATAGAGATCCTGAGCGCCGAGGCCATGGAGAAATGTGGGTCAGCAAACCTTGGCCTAGTTGACCTTACATTGACCTCCTCTGGCATCTTTGCAACCTGCCCAAAGAAAACCACAAATGGTCCAGTTGACTTTGGCAAGGATGGATTTGTTGAGGATGACGACGACAAGGAGATGAATGGCCATGATCTTCACTATCTCAATTCTCTCAACATATACACATGTCACCTCATCACTCCTCTAATTATTTCTCTTAACATGCATAGAAATGATATTTATATTCTCTATCAACATGCAAACATCCCAACTCACCACACATGTCACCACATCAATCATATAGGTAAATTGTTTGGGGCACCTAGCAGTGGCGGAGCTTCATCCAAATTGCTGGGCGGGCCGATGGGGCCAACCTAAAGGAAATTACTACTGGAATGTTATTCCATGGCCTAATACTAGGTGTACACCACAGAAATTTGCATGTGTTGGGCAGGCCAGGGCACGGGTTGGCCCAGCTGTAGCTCCGCCACTGGCACCTAGGCCCGTTATAGAAAGTCATATTCATTAGTGTATGGCGTACAATCGACAAAATAAATGGTTTTTCATGTTTTGTTTGCATGTACTAGTATCTTAAGATGGTCAATGGTTGCTTTCCAAAACAAAAATAGTCTGAACACTCATACTTGGGTAAGGATACATGTACATGTATCCGAGATATCCATGTGTACATGTATTAGACCGTGATGCCAGTTAGTGGGTATTATACACATAAAGTCATATAAAACTAAACCTGTGTGTAGTGTCTATATATTCAACTGTATAATGATCAAATACAATATATTATATTGATTTTATTTTTTATTTAAATTTCATCAAAAATTATTGCAACCAATCTTCACAGCAATGCGCGGGGTATCATCTAGTTTTTTCAACAAATGGTGGATTTTATGTGCTCAAATGAAGGACCAAGAAGATACAAAACATAATGAGCACACACCCGACATCTACATAGCTAGGATGCACACAACCAACATCAACTCACACACACTCAAAAACATGCCGGCAATTAGCAAAGTCATATGAGACCAAAGTTATTCGTAGGCAAGAAAAAAGAAAAAGAAAAGCCCAAAAGCGTTCATCTATGTGATCGACAAACTACAACAATGACCATATCCGTACCAACCATCTCATGACATCACATGGACGACGAGATTCTTCGACAGCAATGCCTTCAGGAAGAGAGCGAAACTCAAGCGCCGTCATCACCGGATCCAATCACAAGGCAAGAATTTAGTTTTCAACCTGAAGAATCAGTCCGAGCATATCCGAACAATGCCTACAACAAGGTAACGACGTAAGAAACCATCGCCATTGCCAGGTAGAACCCGTTCGGTTCAGACCTAGGCTTTCACGTGGGACCGCGAGGTCGGATGCTGAGTAGCACCACCATCGAAGTCACTCAAGTTTTGTCGCCACCATTTTTCCGCAATCCCAGCAGCTATGAGTGATGCCCGCCACCGCTGCACAACCAACCCTCTGCGTCAAATCATCGTCCATAATTTGCATCTCACTACCGAAGTCAACCACTAGATCTTTAGAGATGACGCTCCTGAAGACCATCTGATGACCACCGCTGCCGTGGAGCCATTGGAGGTTACTGTAGCACAATCTACAATCACTCGGACCTAGCCGACCAGATCTGAATCACCACCACCAGGGCATGGACCGTAGCACCGTTGGCCGATCAGTGTTGCGTGGAAGTCCATCACCTCGCCGCCACGGTCCGCCACCAAGCAGAGAGCCCGATAGGCCCAACCTTCTGTCACCGTTGCAAGAAGGACACCGCAGCTACCTACCGTGGCTCCTGGGCAGGGCCATCTAGCCGGGAGTGGACACCGTCCCCGCCGGAAAGAATCCCATGGCCCGCCTTGCTATGGATCCGCATCGTGGGAGCACCAGACGAAGGGTAGGCCCAAAGTCAATCGGGCAAAGCATCTAGGGATGATTTTCGTCGAGCCTTCGGAGCCGTTACCGGCAGTGGCCGGCGGCGGCGAGAAGGGCTGACGAACGAGGGGCTTGAGGTTGGTCCCCCCCCCCCCCCCCCCCCGGGGGGGGGGGGGGGGGGGGGGGGTCCCTCCGGACTCGCCCGAGAGCGAGCCGGGAGGCGGCTAGGGTTTGCGTTCCTTTCTTTGGTTAAAATGACTATAAAGGTTTTTTTTTAGCATCGACTATAAAGGTTTAGGGGGTATCATCAAGTTATCATACCTTTTGCATCCAAATTCCGTTTTGGATGATCTTTCTATCTGTTTTGATCATCTCGGAGGGGGCCATCCAATGATAAACTCAAATATGCAATTTGACTTCATTTTATTTGGATTCAAGCCATTCCATTTCCTTGCGATTGTGTCATTTTGAGCGCCAACAGCTTGTAGTTGTAGTGGTCGCCCTTTGGAGCACCCCTTGCAGGGCCGGATTCGACGAGCAACGGCCTCCTTTCAGCGTCAGTGCTCGCCTTTTTTTAATACGGTACAGATGCAAGCGCTCATGCATACACGCATCTCCTCCCACTGAAAGTGCATCGCCGGAAATTCTGAAATAAATTCAGGAATAATATGAGCATCAGGACTTGAACCTTGATGGGCTGGGAATACCATTGTCCCTCTAACCATCCAACCACAAGTTGGTTCGCGTGTCAGTGCCCGCCTTACATCATTGTGGTCTACTTCGAATATGGATATATTGAATCCGAAGATTTGGCAAGGGTGGCTAAGGCCAACGTCCCGTTCTCGCCGGACTTCCAAAATGAGCTATTTTGTGGCTAGGCGGGAAATAGAACTACTCCTATTTTGGGGAATCAAGTTTTTTTGGGCAAATAATTATATCCCTGCAGGTTAGCTAGCTCATTGACAGGTGGGGTCCATATCCTGAGGGGCCCAGCTCGGTTTTGCCGCCGGCCGTGTCGACGTCCGACCGGCTTCGATCGACCCTCACGTGCACAGGCACCTCTCTTGGTGTCCCAACCAGGGCTTGTTCCGGGTACCTGCAGCCATGCTGCGGTGCGACGGCGACCGCGTAGTCATTGTCGGCGGTGGCATCGCCGGCGCCCTCCTCGCCAAGACGCTCCAAAACCACGCCGACGTGGTCCTCATCGACCCGTACGCACGCACGCACGCCATTAATCGCGACATTAGTTGATCGGTTGTTATTGATTTTGTGATACGGCATGGATGGACCCATGCAGGAAGGAGTACTTCGAGATCCCGTGGGCGAACGTGCGCGCCAAGGTGGAGCCGACGGTGGTGGAGCGCACCGTGATCCCGCACGCGGACTACCTCACCGACGCCAAGGTAGTGACGGCGTCGGCGGTCGGCGTCGATGACTCCGTCGTTCTCACCTCCATCGGTCGCACCGTCGGCTACGACTTCCTGGTCATCGCCACGGGCCGCACCTGCACCCGCCCCCAGAGCCGCTCCGACCGACTCGAGATGTTCCACCGCGACAAGGACCGGATCGCCGCCGCGAGCTCCGTGCTCATCATCGGCGGCGGGCCCATCGGGGTCGAGCTCGCGGCGGAGCTCATCATGGACAGCCCCGACAAGCGCGTCACCCTCGTCCACGGCGGGCCTCGGCTGCTCATGGTGATGAGCCCCCGCGCGTCGGCCAAGGCGCTCGAGTGGCTCCGGTCCAAGAACGTCACCGTGCTGCTGGACCAGACCATCGACATAGACCTCGCCGGCACCGGCGACGGTTACGACGGACAGCGCGACTTCACGACGTCCGCCGGGGAGACGGTGTCCGCCGACTGCCACTTCGTGTGCACGGGCCGGCCCGTCGCGTCCGGGTGGCTGCGGGGCACGTTCCTCGGGGAATACATCGACGCCGACGGCAGGCTGGTGGTGGACGAGCACCTGCGCGTGGGCAGGCTCAAGAACGTGTTCGCCATCGGCGACATCACGGACGTGCCGGAGGCGAAGCAGGGGTACCTGGCGCAGCGGCACGCCATGGTGGTGTCCCGGAACCTGCGTCTGCTGCTCAGGTCCGCCGGGCCGGAGCATAAGCTGCACCGATACAAGGCCTCGAAGGCCGCCATCACCGTCACGCTCGGCCGCCGCGACGCGGTGTCGGAGCTGCCGTTCATGTCGCTCATCGGCCACATCCCCGGCGTCGTCAAGCCACGGGACCTCTACGTGTCGCGGACACGAAGGATGATGGGGATAAAAGGTAAGAACGGGGAATCCTGATCGAGCGGTCCGAATAAATGTGCTGGTGTGGAAACGGTCCAACGGCATCGATTCATCAGGCTCTCGTCAGATCGATCTGATCTCTTGCTCCGTCATAGAAATCTCTGATCGTGTGGAGTGATACATATGCTGTTGATATTGTAAAAGGTGAAGCAAATTAATACTAAAAAAACTACCACTTCCTATCCTAAAGTATAAATTATACTAAGGCGGTTGCGTCAATTTTTTTGATTGATAGAGTACTACAATTTTATCAGTCCGCTATAACATGGACCCCTTTGATAGTGTACACTTATACCTATGCAACAAGGTGAAGCAAATGGGACTGGCTATATGTCAGATAACTGAAAAGCCATTTGGGCCAGACGAATTGTTGTGACCGTCGAATGCAAGATGGATGGCTAGACCGGCCTCTTCAATCTTTGAAACGTTTTGACTGTGCATTCTACCTCGAACCGTCGATCTACAACCGTTCTAACTATCTGCCGCTGCCATCCAGGGCCGGCGGCACTCTCGCGTCAGTCTTGCCGCCCCGCCTTCCCCCAACCGCCGCCCACCTCCGTGTTGTTGCCATCCCTGACCATGAACAAAAGTTTCTGGCGAACCTGCCCTCCTTCCCCAACACAGACACACACACATCCTAAGATAGATAATGGTGTCGCCTAACCCAGAGGGCTTATTCGGCGAGCCAATGGCTGCTTCCTTCATGCGAAAATCGACTGGCCAAACACTATTTTCAGGCTATTTACAAGCAGCTAAAGTGGAAGCAAATACACATTAGTATGTTTTTCTCTCTATATATATATATGAGAACAATCTGAAAATGACAGGAAACGTAGTTGTTTATACTCCTGTCACGTGTCACGTTTTCACTCGAAAGGCAAGTACTAAGTTCTTGCCCTTGGATCCTGTCACAGTGTTTCGTGCTTCGGGCACCGGGCACCATCTTCTCTCTTTTGAAGACGACACTGATGATGTGTTCTTCGATGGTGAATGCTAGTGGATTTTTTTTAAGTATGCTTGCATTCAAATCATAAAATAATACAAAAAAAATTCATCCATACAAGCACATCCTAACACACATACAAAGAACCAGAGGAAGCACCCTAAAACAACCAGTAAAACACGAAGATCTCCGGAGCTCTATGCCATCATTCCTGAACCTTGCGAGAAGACTCCTACAACACAAGAATCTGCAACTAGACCCGAGCAGGTCATCATCTTCAACCACGGCATAAATCGCCGCAGCGCTGCTCCCGTTTTCTTCGCATCAACGCTGAAAAGATAAGGACACACATGTGCATCCAACACGCCTACACCAGCCTCGCGCATCTGTGGCTTTGAGTACCGCTATATGTGCCTCTTCTAGATGGAAGAGAATTAGGATCCTGTTCCGGCGCCGCGGCCGGCCAACCGCCCAGGCAAAGCAGGACATCCCTCCAACACCACAAAGAAAGAGGAAGAACAACAACAAAAAATCATACCGACGAGAAAGAAGAATCTCCATTGTGACGCCCGGATAATCAAGCTACAGTGAACCTCTGCTAATGATGCCTGTCATCTCGGTTACTTTTGATAAACTCGCGTCGGTTCGAAACCCAGTTCAATTTTTTTTATATAAAGTCAAACAAATAAAGTTTTCAAATGTCAAATAAAAAAATGTTCATTGGGTTGCAAATATTCTTTATCATGTGGCAACCAACATCTTTTGGCTCTCCCTTTAATCCCTAGGAAAATATAAGTAGCCCAGCAGCATATTAATTGACCTTTCAATTTCTAAAAATGCTTGAACAATTCCGTTGGCTCAAAAACTTTTTATGCAACACCACAATGTTGTTCTCAAATTGTGTGCCAAATTTCAAGTTCGACTAAATTCAATTTGTCACTCAAATAAATACGAACAGTAGCTAACTGAAATACATAAAAGGAAAAATAGAAAGTGGCCTAACTAACAGCGGTGCCACTGGGCCTTTGATGACCACAGTACTTTTGGCCCAGCAGACCAAGGCCCAACCCAACCGCACCCCCCCGCTGCCTTCTTCCTCTGTTCATCAGAGGCGCCGTGGCCTCGCTCACGACGTCCATGGCCGGGGATGGCCACGTGCCGCTCATCCGCCGTGCCCCGAGCCGGATAAGGTCTCCGTCGAGCCCTTTCCTAACCCTAGCCCTCACACTTCTTCCCCACCTCGCGGCACTCTCTCTCCCCCACCATCCCGAGCGCCACCGTCGCCGTACGCGCTGAGATCCCGCGGCCACAGCCCGTCTCCGCGCGCGCAACCCGTGTCCACGAGCTCCGCCTCGTCCTCCCCTCCAGCCCCGTCGAACCACGGGACCCGGAGCACTCCACAACGCCGGCGCCAGCATCGTCTTCCACCTTCGGACGCGCCGGAGCTCGCCGTCGATCCGCGCCGCCCCGAGCACCTCGAGCCATCCCCGGGCCTTCTCTGCAACGGCCGTGAGCCCCGATCCTCCTCCCTCTCTCCCCGGCCTCTCCTCGTAGCCGTAGCCACGCCGCCACTGCGCCATGCTCTGCCGTCCGTCACGGTCGACGCCGCCGTCGACACCGTCCATGCTAGCCTCGGCTGAGACCTCGAATGGGTGCGCCCGAACCCCGGGCTATTGAACACACCACCCCATGCGCCTTTTGAGATCCCGTAGCTCCGTCCCCGACGAGGCTCGAAGCCAACCGCCGCCCACGCTCACCGCCGGCGCTGCTCCGGCCAAGCCACCACCGCGTCTGCTTCTTCTGACCTCGCCGCGCCGCTCCCTGCTCCCTGCGCGCGTGCGCCCGCAGCCGCCTACTGCCGCACCCCGCTCGCCCGGCCGGCTCCCCGCACGCGTCGTCCGCCGCGAGCCGCCCGCCTCACGCCATGGCTGCCACCGCCTGCTCGCGCCCGCCGCTCCGGCCGCCCGCCGTGCCGCGTTGCCGCTGCCCTGCTCCCACGCCTCCCTCAGCGCACGCAGGCCCGCGCGAGGCCGCTTCCGCGCCGCGCCCGAGCCCCGTCCTTGCTCACGCACTTGCCCCGCCGCCTCTGGTCGCCGCCTGCTGCAGCCAGCCACCGCTCTACCGCACCCGCGCGCCGCCTCCCCACTGCTCCGCCGCGCGCCCCCTCCCGGGTTTGCTCGCCGCGGCGCCCGGCGGGTCCCCGTCGCTGGTGGCCTCGCCCCGCGCCCGGGCGGGCTATGCCCCAGTCGCGCCCCTCGGGCACGGGCGCCCACGCCCATTAAACCCGCCCCGACTGGCCCCTGTGTCACTGCCAAGGGGGCCCCACGCCCCTGTGAAATAAAAAAAAGGTTTTAAAAAAATAATGAAATTAATTAATTAGGTAATTAATTAATTTAATTAACTAGGATTAATTAGCCTAATCACCGGATTAGTTGAAACTGGAATTAATTAGCCAGTCCTAGTCAATGGCAGGAGGGCCCCACCCCCTGTTGACCAGTCAAACTTTGACTGGTCAACTGGGACCCCCTGGGCCCACATGTCACCCTCTGGTACACTTCTGTGTACACAGATCTGGGTGCACCTAGCTTTTACTCCTTATTTTCGAATTAATAGTAATTTCAGAATATTGCTAAAACTTTAGAAAATCATATAAAATAATCTGTAGCTCGGATGAAAAAGTTTTATACATGAAAGTTGCTCAGAAAAATCCAACGAATCCGAATACGCGGTCCGTTCATCTGTCACATGCCCCTAGCATGCTGAACATGGAACTTTCCCCCTCTTTTCCTCTGTCCGGAATCCGCCTAACGCCGGGAATTCATCCTCGGATGTTTATTCCCTTCGTCTACAACGTGTAGTACTACGTTAGGTCGACCCTAGTTCTGCATATCGTCTTGTCATGATTAATGGCCTTGTTTGCTTTGTATTTACTGTTTCTTCCCCCCTCTTCTCTCCGGTAGACCCCGAGACCGATGATGCCCCCGTGATCGACTACGTCACCGACGGCCCTTCTTCCCTTCCAGCGGAGCTTCCAGGCAAGCCCCCCCTTTGATCATCCCGATATCGCCCATTTCCTTTCTCTCATGCTTGCATTAGATTTTGCTACTGCAATTGTTTGCTCCTATTCTGATGCATAGCCTGTTTTTGTAACCTGCTTATTGTTATCTACCTGCTTATCCTAACAGCTTAGTATAGGTTGGTTAGTGATCCATCAGTGACCCCCACCTTGTCCTTGTTGCCCCTGCTTCATCATCGAAGACCCAATCAACGGGATCGAAGACCAGGCCCCGGCACCGCACATCACTTTCCCCTTAGTTGCTCGACACTACTGGGTTACTATCGAGTGCCGAGGGTGAGACCTCATCAGCACTTCTGATGTTAATCCTGTAGTGTAGCTATTCGGTCGTGGTCATCGAGGGTGATTCCGCCTTAACCACTTTCGATACGACTCTGTCGTGCAACCCCTCAAGTGTGAACCTCAAGGGTGGATCCTCTTACGTTCACCTTGATGATTACATCGAGTGGAATCCGTCAAGGGTGATTCCTCAGGTTTTCCCCTTGGTGTTAGACACACGGTTACTATGGTTACTATGACTTTACACTGAACCCTGTTACTAAAGACGGGTCGACCCTGAGGGGTACCCGCGCGAGCTTAATTGCGAGTGATGTGGAGTCGGGTTGA
Organism: Thinopyrum obtusiflorum; assembly: GCA_036873465.1. Taxonomy (NCBI): domain Eukaryota; kingdom Viridiplantae; phylum Streptophyta; class Magnoliopsida; order Poales; family Poaceae; genus Thinopyrum; species Thinopyrum obtusiflorum. The sequence goes on along the minus strand of JAAAWM010011953.1, from coordinate 25,440 downwards.
CCTGGAAGGTGCCCGCGAGATACTTACGAGGCGTGGCCGGGCATTCTTAGCCCTTGCCGCAAGTCCTCGAGACGGGGCAACCCCCCCCCCCCCCCCCCCCCCCCCCCCCCCCCCCCCCCCCCCCCCCCCCCCCCCCCCCCCCCCCCCCCCCCCCCCCCCCCCCCCCCCCCCCCCCCCCCCCCCCCCCCCCCCCCCCCCCCCCCCCCCCCCCCCCCCCCCCCCCCCCCCCCCCCCCCCCCCCCCCCCCCCCCCCCCCCCCCCCCCCCCCCCCCCCCCCCCCCCCCCCCCCCCCCCCCCCCCCCCCCCCCCCCCCCCCCCCCCCCCCCCCCCCCCCCCCCCCCCCCCCCCCCCCCCCCCCCCCCCCCCCCCCCCCCCCCCCCCCCCCCCCCCCCCCCCCCCCCCCCCCCCCCCCCCCCCCCCCCCCCCCCCCCCCCCCCCCCCCCCCCCCCCCCCCCCCCCCCCCCCCCCCCCCCCCCCCCCCCCCCCCCCCCCCCCCCCCCCCCCCCCCCCCCCCCCCCCCCCCCCCCCCCCCCCCCCCCCCCCCCCCCCCCCCCCCCCCCCCCCCCCCCCCCCCCCCCCCCCCCCCCCCCCCCCCCCCCCCCCCCCCCCCCCCCCCCCCCCCCCCCCCCCCCCCCCCCCCCCCCCCCCCCCCCCCCCCCCCCCCCCCCCCCCCCCCCCCCCCCCCCCCCCCCCCCCCCCCCCCCCCCCCCCCCCCCCCCCCCCCCCCCCCCCCCCCCCCCCCCCCCCCCCCCCCCCCCCCCCCCCCCCCCCCCCCCCCCCCCCCCCCCCCCCCCCCCCCCCCCCCCCCCCCCCCCCCCCCCCCCCCCCCCCCCCCCCCCCCCCCCCCCCCCCCCCCCCCCCCCCCCCCCCCCCCCCCCCCCCCCCCCCCCCCCCCCCCCCCCCCCCCCCCCCCCCCCCCCCCCCCCCCCCCCCCCCCCCCCCCCCCCCCCCCCCCCCCCCCCCCCCCCCCCCCCCCCCCCCCCCCCCCCCCCCCCCCCCCCCCCCCCCCCCCCCCCCCCCCCCCCCCCCCCCCCCCCCCCCCCCCCCCCCCCCCCCCCCCCCCCCCCCCCCCCCCCCCCCCCCCCCCCCCCCCCCCCCCCCCCCCCCCCCCCCCCCCCCCCCCCCCCCCCCCCCCCCCCCCCCCCCCCCCCCCCCCCCCCCCCCCCCCCCCCCCCCCCCCCCCCCCCCCCCCCCCCCCCCCCCCCCCCCCCCCATTGTTTGATGCATATCGTATAATCATATCCACGGATACTCGAGGTGACATTGGAGTATCTAGGTGACATTAGGGTTTTGGTTGATTTGTGTCTTAAGGTGTTATTCTAGTATGAACTCTATGATAGATCGATCCGAAAGAATAACTTTGAGGTGGTTTCGTACCCTACAATAATCTCTTCGTTTGTTCTCCGCTATTAGTGACTTTGGAGTGACTCTTTGTTGCATGTTGAGGGATAGTTATATGATCCAATTATGTTATTATTGTTGAGAGAACTTGCACTAGTGAAAGTACGAACCCTAGGCCTTGTTTCAACGCATTGCAATACCGTTTGTGCTCACTTTTACCACTTGTTACCTTACTGTTTTTATATTTTCAGATTACAAAAACCTATATCTACCATCCATATTGCACTTGTATCACCATCTCTTGGCCGAACTAGTGCACCTATACAATTTACCATTGTATTGGGTGTGTTGGGGACACAAGAGACTCTTTGTTATTTGGTTGCAGGGTTGCTTGAGAGAGACCATCTTCAACCTACGCCTCCCACGGATTGATAAACCTTAGGTCATCCACTTGAGGGAAATTTGCTACTGTCCTACAAACCTCTGCACTTGGAGGCCCAACAACGTCTACAAGAAGAAGGTTGCGTAGTAGACATCAGTCACATCCATCTCCACACAACCACCACCCATCCGAGGACCCAACTGGCCAGTGCCGATCGACCTCAGACACTATAGCACGCGACCTCGATGAGATCCGGGGATCGCCCACCCCGCTGGCCCCTAGACGAAGGCAAGAGCTTCGTCTGACCATGAACGGAGTCCGAGGAAACTTATTCAGACGCGGCGCCGCCGCAAAAGCCTCGGCAGCATCTCCCTCAAACCTAACCCTACTGCGAACACACCCCACGCACAGATCTAAGGCCCTCCTCCCTCCCGCCGCCGGAGCGGTCGATGAAGGGAGAGGGAACCAGCGGCACGCAAAGGGAAGCCCCGCTCGCCTCCTTTCCGCCTCTGCAGGCGATCCACTCTTTCCAGGACGAGCGGCGAGCACAACAAAACAATGGTATTTGACCATTGCTAGTAGAATTCTTGATAGAAGAGATCATGGTGCTCCCTCGACTTGGCTTGGCTGGTCGAAGAGGAGTGGCTAAATTAAGAGCATCTCCAACAGCCGCCCAACGCTACTTTGCAGCGCGCCTATCGTCTGGTTTGGCGCGGCGGGCAGCGCTGGCTCCAGCAGCCGCGCTAAAATGCAGCGCGCGCGACTCTCGCACAAACAACATATGAGGTCCAAACACAAGCAAAAAGATCAAACACAAACAAAATAAATCAACAATAATAAATAGTTCAATTTCGTTATTACAACTCAAACAAATAGTTTATCATTTAATACAACAAATAGTTCAACAATACAATAAATAGTTCAACAATACAACATCAAACGCACAAATCATGATGCTCTTTGTCGGCCATTCCAAGCCCACCACTCCTCAATGAGATCCTTCTGAAGATCATCATGCGCCGCGGGACGTCGAATGGCATGATAGGAGGCAACAAAACGGGTCACCCTTTCAGCCCTTCGCCGCACACGCACGGGATGTCCCAAGAGCTCATAGTGAGAGTAGTCTACATCTTGGCCACGCTCATTCTCGATGATCATGTTGTGCATGATCAACAAGCGTGCATGATGTACCAAAGCATCTTTTGATCCCAAAATCTAGCCGGTCCTCTCACAATAGCAAATTGGGCTTGCAAAATCCCAAAAGCTCTCTCCATATCTTTTCTAGCCGCCACCTGAGCATTGTGGAAATCAAGATTTTTCTTACCTTCCGGTTTTTTCAACGGCTTCACAAATGTTTGCCACTTTGGGTAGATGCCATCCGCAAGATAGTAGCCAAAGTTGTATGTACGACCATTTGCTACAAACTGCACCGGTGGCAGTTCACCATTTGCAATCTTATTCATCAGTGGTGACCGGTTCACAACGTTGATGTCATTCAAAGATCCAGGCATTCCAAAAAAGCATGCCAAATCCAAGTCTCTTGATCGGCCACCGCTTCAAGGATTATAGTGAAACCCTTTTTTTGCCGTGGAATTGCTCATGCCATGCCTTTGGACAATTCTTCCAACTCCAATGCATGCAATCTATTGAGCCAAGCATACCTGAGAAGCCGCGAGCTTTGTTCATCTCCAATAGCCTTGCGGCGTCTTCAGCATTGGGAGTTCTCAAATACTCCTGGCCAAACACTTGCACAATTCCGACTGCGAAGCGCTTGACACACATGATGGCTTGTCTCTCACCCATGGCCAAGTGATCATCAACTAGATCAGCCGGGATACCGTATGCCAACATACGCAAAGCGGCTGTCACCTTCTGAAAAAACCGGTCATGGCTCGCTAGTTTCTCTGCAATGCGCCTGAACAACTCGGTGCTCATCCTAAACCGGCGACGAAAGTACGACTCCGGTTATGTGGGATTCTTCACAAAATAGTGCCTCATCAATCTGTTGTGGGCATCGATCCTATCCCTCCAAATTTCTGCCGACCCAAAACCGAACTACCGTGCTTCGGTTTTTTATTGATGTGCATAGCTAGGATCATTGCAAGATCCTCCTCCTCTTCCATATCAAATTCTTCTTCGGAAGAATCATACGACGAACTCATCTACAATGTTCAATATAAACTAGGCTATAAAAACTACTGTCAACATGCACCAAAATCATGTAAAAACTGTGAAGTTTGAGCAATACATACCTTGCGGGCGTTTTGTCAAACACCTTGCGGGCGCCGAGCGGCAGTGAGCGGCCGGGCGCTGTTCGTCGGAGGACTGCCGCGCGCGACGGGCGGCGGTGACTAGCGGGAGACGGAGGAAGCCGCCGCGGCGCGGGGATAAGCCGGGGAAGCGCCGGAACGGTCGCCGGAAATGGGGTGGCGCGGACGGCGGCGGCGCCGCGGCTGGATGGGGTAGGTGCAGTTGCGAGCGAGCGCGCTCGAGAGTCCAGCGCGCGGGAGCGGGCGCAGCAAATAAGCGGCGCGATGGCGTTTCGGCCCGTGCGCTGAACTAGATATGCCGCGCGCACTGTTTTTACGCCTCCGCTGGAGCGCCCGGAGCGGTAGCGCTTGCGCAAAAAATACTGATTTTTCAACGCGGCGCTTATATAGCGCGGCTGCTGGAGATGCTCCAAGGGTTGGTCCTTGCGGCTGTTCGTCTAGAGGCGTGCGGTAGATTTTTCCGACGGGTTAGACACAAGTTAGAAACTAACTCTAACCTCTAACTAAGTTAGAAGTTAGAGTATCCAAACAGAAACAGGGCCATTGTACTACGTACGAGCAATCGAACGGCTCGGAGCAGTCGGGTTTACCAAAGTGCAATCCCTTCTCTCTAACCCTGCCGCCCGAAGGCTGCAGCCATGCGGCGGCACTACGCCGAGCTCCTCCGCCGCGCCGCCTCGCTGCCGTCTCTCTCGCTCGTGGCCTCCCTCCACGCCGCCGCGCTCCGCCGAGGCGCGGTCCTCGTCCCCTCGCTCATCCACGCCTACTCCGCGTGCGGCGACCCAGCCTCCGCCCGCAGCGTGTTCGACGGATTGCCCGCACAGGAGCAGACGCTCTCCGCGCGCACCGCGCTGGCCAGCGCGATGTCCGCGCACGGCAGGTGCCGGGATGTGCTCGGCCTGTTCCGCGGACGGGAGGGGGAGATGGACGGCAAGGCGGTGACCGTGGTTCTCGCCGCGTGCGCGAGGGCCGGGATGGTCGGCGAGGGGAGGGAAGTCTTCGCGAGGGTGCGGAGGCCGGCGCTGCAGCACTACACGTGCATGGTGGAGATGCTCGGACGGGCAGGGGAGGTCGAGGAGGCAGAGGGGCTGCTGGCGCGGATGGAGGCACGCCCGGACAGGATCATCTGCACGGTACTGCTCGCCGCGTGCCGGGCGCATGGCCGTGTCGATGTGGCTGAGAGAGTGGCTAGGTTGATGAGCGAGTATGGCATTGTATGAATTTTGGGATACTGATCAGTTGACAAACTGGCCATTGTGTTAGCCCAAGATCAGTGATCAAAACCATTGTGACATGGAGCTGATAACACATAGTTTGGTTGACGGCAATGGTGGTTCCTGAAGTTCATGCAGTAGTGCAGTACAACATGTAAATCATGCAGTAGTGCAGTTCCTGGCCGGTGAGATCTGAATTTTGTAGAAGTCTATGTTTCAGTGGACGAACCACATGAGCGCCAGCACACTCCACTGCTTGAACCTGTATGGAAGCACAGTTCGAAGGCATCTATCAGATTGCTATAAAATGAGTAACGTCGGTACTATAGACCATCTGCAGTGGAATGCCCGTCAGTTTTCTCAGTTGCTGACTGTCTAAGCTCTCTGATTAGCTTGATGATGGGTGTACATTTCTGGACTGTAAGTTGTCAAGCTTAATTGAGCCTGGCAGCCCGTAATGCAACACAAAGAGAAGTCGCCAAAGTTAATAGCCGAACCTGTCAATACTGTTAATAGCCGTAACTGTCAATCTTGACTTCTTGAGTGAATTGTTGAGGAGCAGTTTCGATCAAATTTTGTTGAAGCTGGATGTGGTGGGAACTATCAAAATACAGGAAGTCTGCTCCAAGAACCTGTTGTGAGATCTTCTAGGATTCAGTTTTCGGATACTTCAGAGTTCTGGCATTCTCTCACGGTGGAAACTGTACCTCCTGCTATGGTTTCAATTTACTGAGCATAGAACATCTGTTTTAAATGGTTGGTCTCTTCACTATTGCGTCTGCTGTCACAGCAATCACCGGATCTTATTCTGGACATATGTGCAATGATGCTTGAGCAAATCAGCCCTCTGATGTAAATACTCACGTTGACGCCAAACGTCCACTCGCATGCGACACACGGGTGTGAGGGAATGCGGAGTTGGCCATTGCTGGTAAGAGACAGAACAAGTGCAACCTGGTTGGGAAACTAGCAGGAGAAATGGGGAAGCGGTTGTTCTGGTTCACGAGCATACCTGAGCTCGTTATCTGGGCGGTTCGGTGCATTCAATTCATGTGCCAGTGCGTTGTTTGTTTTTAAAGGAGGAAATGTGGAAATACAGTAAATGGGTACGACGTACGTAGGTCGAGTTACGGAGCGGGCGTTTGCTGCCGCGATGAATCTAAAGGAGAGCCATGGCTCGTGATGTCAGTCCTGTCCTGATCCGTGGATCAGGATGCATGCTTTCCAGTAGGGCGGTAGTAGAGTAGTAAATGAGGGATGGCACCAAGACGGAGTTGCCTCCAACCTCTACCTGCCCTGTTTGTGCACTATCGCTTGCGGCTAGCTGAGCGGCGGAGTTCATCCTGCAAGAATACACAGCTGGCAACGCAAAAATGGAGTTCCTGATGCAACCAATTAGGAGGTAATCCCATGTGCAGCTTTCAGCCGAGCACAACTTTTTTTGGGATTTGCATGAAATCTGAAAATATTTCAAGATTTGGGCAATCCAGGACCACCGTGCTGGATGAGGTTAATGACAACAAGGTTCCAATGCAACCGCTGCACTACCCTGTGGTGCCAACCACTGCAGATCAGTTGTTGCCCATGGCGGCAACGAGTGCTGGTGGGCAGATCTGTGCGGCGGAGGGGGCGGCGGTTGCGGAAGCAGATGGTGAAGCGCAAGCAAAGTAGATATGCAATTTGAAATCGTGTGCCTAGATAGGTAGTTGGCTGGGCTAGCTCGACATACATTTGAAACAATTGCTCTTCTGTTTCAGAAGGGACTGGCTGAGGACAAATGTGGTTAACAAACAAAAATAAAATTAAAAACTGTAATAGAGGATATAACAAATGTAGATAAAGCCTGTCGATCTAATCCTGGAATGGTTGGTAGACACTGCATCTCATTTGTAATAGAAATCAGCTGGGGAAAAGCTGTACAGCATAGTAGTAGTACTGAAGACAGTTTCTCGATTATGAGTGTAGTTTTAATATGTTTTAACCATAGTAAAAATCTGCATAACAGTGACATCAGTGGGCATGATTTTTAATGAGATCCAAGTGCTAAGAGCAAAATTATAATCTCAAATGCAGAGTGGAGACAGTATGATCTGAAAACACGATATGTGATGGAATTACAGTTTGAAAAAGCAGTTGTGTTCTGTTCTGATGAATATAACGCAATGAAGTCATTCCTGAATTCTAGTGTAAAGATAGAGCATGATAGAAAAATAAAAATTAGTCCCAAGAGGATATTTGCCGGCCTGGGGGTGTATGTTTATCTGTTTTCAAGGGAAAAATGATTAGATCAGAGGAACAGTGCTAAAAATCTGCTCACTGGATTAAAACTGGTTGTTTTTGATTGGATATGTTTGGAAACCTATAGGTGCTGAGAATAATAATACTGTCTGTCCATACATATTTATTGTTCATTCTTGTGAAATTACGTGGACAATATCAGCATTTTTATTACTTTACCGTCATATCTCATTAATTGATAGTTTAAGTCCACACTGTGTTCACTGCTTTTATATCATGGACAGATTATCTAAGAATTGAGAAGTGATTTTCTTTTGACATAATGTACGTTACTGTTGCACATGGCGGTATGAATACCAATTGATAGTGATAATACTCATACTTTTGAAAAATCGTGGTTGGGTAAGGAGGGATTGTACTTGCCTGGTTGTACGGTGCCATTCAGTTATCAGTAGTCTAAGCTTGACATCATTTGTGAAGCATGAAATGCATGAATCAATTCTTTTTCAGAATTCTGGTTTTGTTGACTTAAAGTGGGTATTGTTAGGAGCCAGAGCGGTTAAATTCAGGAACTCTGATTTAGTGATTTTTAATTATGTAGTCTTAATTGTGATTTACACTGTAATTAGAGTGCTAATTCTACATCTCTGTGCCTTATTTGACTCTTGTTTATTGGTACTTGATAGATGAGCAGGATAGGAAAGGTTAATGTCGGAAGTGCTGTTCTGCTCCTGGGTGCATACGCACCTGAGCTGAACAGTAGTAAATTTAGAAAAAGATAGAAATACATAAACTTTGATTTTTTTTGTTGGATTCTATATATAGAATTGTCCAAATTCTTCTGAAGCATCCAGATACCAGTGCCAAACCAAACATCGGAATGTGGTTTGACCTGATGGATGATTGCTGTGCTCACCATGTCATTGGACGTAGGAATTTATGGGATGGAAACTTTGAGATCATTATGAACTTTGCCAGGATAACCTTTCTGTAATAGGATAATTTTTTTGGATTCATGATCTCTGTTTGTTCTTTTGCACATGGCGGGAGCGGCCTGTTTCAGTCCTGGATTACTAATGCGTGCTGAGTTGCTGCTGCCCTTTGATCAGATTGTAAGGTAGGGCCATGATTTTTTTTTTGAAATTCAGAATCTTTCGCTTACTAGTGTCTAATTAAAGAAGAGGCAGCTGCTGCTGGAGATTTTTCGCTGTGCTGCGGCCTTTGGGAGTTATTCAGATCACTAAACTGATCTGAATAACTCCCGGCCTTGGCAAGTTCTGTCAGGCCCGTATGCTGTGAACCATTTCGTTTGCTTCATTTTATAAAAATGGAGCAGGGGGAAACCCCTCTCATTCCAAAAAAAAAAAAAAAACTGAACAATTTGTCTGTAAACTCAAACAGGTGGCGGAAGCTTGTGTTGCTGCCTTTCGGAGAAGTGGAAGCATCACTGCATTTCCATGTACAACCACGAGTATCTTGTGGCTGCCTGAGCAGCTCTTCCCTGTGCCAGACACTTGCTACACCGGTGCCGACAGACAGATGGAGACGATGGATGAAGGAGCAATCGGTGGCTGGCAGCCAAGGCAAGGCAAGGCAAGGAGGACCTTCCAGCTGCATCCTCGGAGGAAATACTGACCGTGAACTCATCAGTCATGGTGTTCTCCTGATCCGCTGAATGTGCCGGATTCCGATCCCCGTGCCCGGTCGCAGGTGCCGTTTGCTCGACGGCTGTCTGCCAAGAAGAGCACGGTCGTTGCTTTCGGTTTGCCGACCGGGGCTGGAGTGCAGGGCCTGCAAAGGTCCAAACCGAGCGGGGTCAGAACAGTCACCAACAACAGGACTCCCTAATAGTCTCTCTTTCTCTCGTCTCTTCGGCTCTGTTCGAGAGAGGCGATAAGAAAGGCGTCCAGCGTCTTCGCCAGGCCGGGCCCGGCTCGATCCCGGACGCTCGCCGCCGGCGTTGCCGGTAGGAGAGAAGATGGGGGAGAAGCCCGGTGCTCTCTTGTAAGTAGTAGCTGTAGGTTTTCAGGTTTCTTAAGGAAGTTTGCCTCCGTGGCGTCTGGCTCTATGCCGATGGGGAGATTGATGCCGATGCACGCGAGCTGCATCCGGCTGCTAGCGACGACGACGCTCCTTCTCGCGGTGCTCCGGTGGTCGGAGCCGAAGGCGGAAGGAGTTTTCTTCGTCGGCTCTCCTATCAATAAGCTCGCTGTCAGCCCTGTTCTGCAGGTTGGTGCTCTGTGCTTCGTCCCTGCCCTTCAAGCCGCCGTGGTGGTGGATGCTGAGCGAGGGAGAAGCACGCGACTGGAGCTTTTGGATTGGGTTCGCGCTCACAGCGGTGGTCCTTGCGGCGGAGCTACGGCGCCTGTTCGCAGAAGAAAGCCGGCCGTCGCCGCCAGGCCCCTGCATCCTCTGGCCGAAGGGCGGCCATCTCCTTTCCTCCCGGCCTCGAAGCCAAAAGGGAGGCAGTTCAGTGCTGTTCTGGTAGCCATGGCATGTTGCCGTGGCGCCCTCGTCGCCCCAAGTGGCTTCGTCCCCGGTGACGGCGAGGAGTATCCGGTGCGGCTGCTGAGGACCCGATTGCGATTTTGTTCTCCTGTTCGGGGTCCTTCCTGCGAAGTCCAGGGACTTGTTTGTAACTATCCAATGCTTTTGGGCTTTCGTGTAAAATGTACTGTTATCTTTGCTTATGAATAAAGTGTCGGGATCCTTCGGGATCCCGCTGGTGTTCAAAAAAATGTTCTCTTCTCCGTGAGCCAAGGTCGAAATCTAATATCACTCTAATTATTAAAACTAGAATACTTGCTACCCTAATCTGACAATGTAAAATAGGGTTGAGCTATTCAGCATCACTGATGGCTTGTTCATGGCAGAAAGGTTGAGCTGAAAATGAAAGCCTGAAAGTATATGCCATGCAGTTCTGTTTTAGTTTCCGAGCACAAAATGTACTGCTGAGAGTCTCAGGACTTGGTTCTTGTGTTTTACAGACAGGTTCGCTTATTGCACAGCAGAGTGGTTGCTGCTATTGACACGCAAGTAGGAAACTTCTGTGGAGACTTTTTAAAGTTCAACAAAATGATGATACATGCCACTACAGAAGTGCTATTGTATTGAAGCGTGGAGCACAGCATCAACAGTTTCGACTAAAATAACCAATACAAATCTTTCTTAAAGATCGTGCGTCCCCTCGAACAAATGTAGAGCTCAGACAGCAGCGCCAAGTACTCATAGAGACATACAGCGTGTGTAACAATCAACAAATGGGAGTGTAGTGCTTCAATTCCTTTAGGACGCGGAAGGCTGTAAGCTACAGAAAGCAGGCAGCATGCATTAGTCCAAATGGCCAGAAATTAACTGAATCACTAAAAGGTACACATAACAAGAACAACAATGTAAAAATCTTATGTAACTGTAATAAAAGTGTAAAGTATTAACATAAGGGTGTAAAAAGCCAACAGCAAACAGCTCTCCTGGGCCACTGCCAGATTCTTAGTTTGTTCCAGAGGTATTTTCCAAATTTGTCGGCACGACCTTGGGCTATTATCGGCTCGCTATCCTGTACTTGCCGTGTTTTCAATGCCTAACATCTAGGTGATGGTCTGAAATCTCTCGCCAGCAACAAGACATGATTTGTATAAATTATGATTCATTCGGACCAGGTTTTGGATAATAACTTATATCCAAACTCGTTATTTGTCCGGAAGAGGAAATGGCCAGTTTTATGCTTGTTATTTTGAGGCAACAGTATCAGAAGGCATGCTACCTAAACTGAACATGCAAGGCTCTATATTAGGAGTATCAGATCAAGAATGCATAATGACGAGACTTCCAAGAGGAAACGGAGTCCAGCAAATCTGCAAGGTTCTCTCTAGTTTGAAACAGCTAAAACAAAACATATGCCTCTGAATTTTTTTTTGGCTCAATTTAAAAATGTTTCTTCAGTCATAGCAATAGATCCATAGCCACATGCATACCCCAACACTACGTGTGCCTCACAGAAGACGATCCACGGAAATCAAAATGTATGAACAGGGATGATTGGACCATCTAGATGGTTGTACTAAAGGGTACGGGAAAAGAGAGTAAAATTCTGCATTTACCTCGTGTGATAATGCCACAAAATTAGACCATCTGCATCCCCTAAAATTGGGCAAAGAAGTCCTGCAAGGTTCATAACAATATTTAGAAACAGGAAGTTAATGCAGCAGACAGGTAGAGCATTGAAACTCTGCTGCCATGATAAAGACATATTTCTGATTACATCTTTGATTTACAAGTATAACCAACCGCATTATCTACAAGCCATGTGCAACATTTTTGAAATAAAATTAGTGCACACAAGTCAAATTCAGGAAATGATGTGACAAGAAGTGTAGCTATTTTCAGGCCACTTGGATAATGATATATCTGGTCAAAGAGAAGTGCATACACTAACCAACCCCGAATTTAATTTTGCCAGAGGGTAAGTAAAGAACAAAGTAATCATCTATATGATTACTATTATATGGCGGCAATTTCTTAATACCATCACAAAGATCGTCTAGTTGGAAACGTTTCAATGCCATGTATCCCTGGGCCCTACAAGCTATCCTCATATTCGACTGTTTTTTTCCCCAAGTTATACACACCTTTGAGATGGTACAAAGCTAATTCTCTACCAGTAATATTAACCAGTAACGCCGTTGAGGATACACAGTTCAAGAATGGCACAACGCCATAAACCAATGACTGGCATGAATGCAACCTGCTTATTGCACTTCATTGGCATCTCTAGCAGAAATCAACCTTGCTTACTGGTTCTGTATTACAGTATGTTTTTTCCTTTTCAAGTAAATGTGTAACACGTCTCTCAATATAGGATATCCAGTTTATGACCACTCCAAAAAAGTTGCACAGGATGCAAACGCATATGCTAATCTGCAATTGAATATGTCCCATCTTTCGTTTTCCATGTAAAACTTGAACACATGAGGCAACTATCAGCTTGTTTCCCGAACAGCAATACACAATGCCTCAGAAATGTACAGTTAGTCAAAGCCAACTACCACTGGAGTGAGCCTCTAGAAAGAACACAAGTCGCCCACGAAACTAAGAGTGTTACGATGAACTGATGGATCAATTTATGCAATGCAAACACACATGCTAATCTGCAATCAATTATGTTATCAGTCAGCTTGTTTCCGAATCAGCATTACGCAGTACCTCAGAAATGTAGAGTTACTCAGAACCAACTACCACACGAGAGTAAGCCTCTAGAAATGTACAGTTACTCAGAACCAAGTGCCACTCTAGAGAACTTGCAAGGATGCAACCACACATGCTAATCTGCAATTAATTATGTCCCATCTATCGTTTTCCATGTCAAATCCGAACATAGGAGGCGACTATCAGCTTGTTTTTCCTTCAGCATTACACGGTACTTCAGAAATGTACAGTTAGTCAAAGCCAACTACCACTAGAGTAAGCCTCTAGAAAGAACACAAAGTCGCCCACGAAACTAAGAGTACTACTAAGATGAATCGACAGCTTAATTTATGATCTAATGACTAATAATCGGGACTAAATTTACCAACAAAGCTAGTATCCATCCAGTAAACCAAAATTCAGTAATCAATCGAACTCATCGAACAGCTCAACAGAGCAGCGGGGGGCGGAGTCCATCAGACCTGGAACCAAGCGGCGGCGGCGGCGAGCGCGGAGGAGAGGCGGCACCTCCTCCTCTTGCCGGCCTCGCAGGCGTGGACGGACTGGAAGTCGGCGGCGGGGAGCTTGCGGGTGATCCAGCCGATGTCGAGGTAGACGAAGCGCGGGGGCGGGGGCAGGTCGACCTTGACGCGGACGACGCTGAACCAGACGAGGAAGCGGCGGACCTGCACGCCCTCGAGCTCGGTGAGGGAGCCGTAGCGGAGGACGCCCGTGACGCGGGGCTCGAAGTAGGTGAGGTACTCGAAGTGGACGTAGCAGGGCCCCGCGAGGTCGACGGCGAGGCTGCCGTTGCCGGCGAGCGAGAAGGCGGTGACGTTGGCGGGGAAGACGCCCGCGGGGAGGCCGAAGAGCGGGAGGAGGTCGTAGATGGTCTTGTTCTTCGCCGCGGGAGGCGGTGGGGTCGGGGTCGGGGGCTCCGACGGCGCCGCCGCCGCCGCCGCCGCCGCGCCGGCGAGGAGGAGGAAGGGGAGGAGGGAGATGGGCGGCATCGGGGGAGGGAGAGGGAGACTCAGAAATACTTGCGTTTATTTTTCGTCTCTCGAAGAGTCCGGATGGGTTTGGGTTTTATGGCCTTTGGTCAACTGGTTTGCTTTTCAAATTGTGGTTCTCCAAGCTGTGAAATGGCTTCAAGCAACGAAATTGGAGGCTCGAATCCGCTGGGGGATATACCGTTTCTGCTTGCCGCTGGGTGCCTCAAACAAATGGAGGAAAGCCATTTTTTTTCGTCGTTTTCTCCGGCATTAAACATCTCATCTTTATTTTACTGGTAACAATGTTTAACGCCATACTATATTTCACCCTTGGTGCGTTACTAAAAAATCATGGTAGACACTACTGTCAACAAGAGTGGTGACTATGTTGGGGTTGCGGCGATAGTGAGGGACGAGTAGAGGAAATTAACCGGGCTCGTTGGCAACGGTTTAGCCGAGAGTTTCTCACTCGAAGGTCTTGAAGGCGATGGGTTGTTATCAGTGTTATGACGTTTCGTGTCACCAAAAGCCGTCCCATCAGGCCGCCCCGAGGAGCCCAAGGTCGGTGCATGTCGCGTGCGTCCAGGAGGACTCCTCCACTGCTTTAGATACCGTCCCCCCCCCCCCCCCCCCCCCCCCCCCCCCCCCCCCCCCCCCCCCCCCCCCCCCCCCCCCCCCCCCCCCCCCCCCCCCCCCCCCCCCCCCCCCCCCCCCCCCCCCCCCCCCCCCCCCCCCCCCCCCCCCCCCCCCCCCCCCCCCCCCCCCCCCCCCCCCCCCCCCCCCCCCCCCCCCCCCCCCCCCCCCCCCCCCCCCCCCCCCCCCCCCCCCCCCCCCCCCCCCCCCCCCCCCCCCCCCCCCCCCCCCCCCCCCCCCCCCCCCCCCCCCCCCCCCCCCCCCCCCCCCCCCCCCCCCCCCCCCCCCCCCCCCCCCCCCCCCCCCCCCCCCCCCCCCCCCCCCCCCCCCCCCCCCCCCCCCCCCCCCCCCCCCCCCCCCCCCCCCCCCCCCCCCCCCCCCCCCCCCCCCCCCCCCCCCCCCCCCCCCCCCCCCCCCCCCCCCCCCCCCCCCCCCCCCCCCCCCCCCCCCCCCCCCCCCCCCCCCCCCCCCCCCCCCCCCCCCCCCCCCCCCCCCCCCCCCCCCCCCCCCCCCCCCCCCCCCCCCCCCCCCCCCCCCCCCCCCCCCCCCCCCCCCCCCCCCCCCCCCCCCCCCCCCCCCCCCCCCCCCCCCCCCCCCCCCCCCCCCCCCCCCCCCCCCCCCCCCCCCCCCCCCCCCCCCCCCCCCCCCCCCCCCCCCCCCCCCCCCCCCCCCCCCCCCCCCCCCCCCCCCCCCCCCCCCCCCCCCCCCCCCCCCCCCCCCCCCCCCCCCCCCCCCCCCCCCCCCCCCCCCCCCCCCCCCCCCCCCCCCCCCCCCCCCCCCCCCCCCCCCCCCCCCCCCCCCCCCCCCCCCCCCCCCCCCCCCCCCCCCCCCCCCCCCCCCCCCCCCCCCCCCCCCCCCCCCCCCCCCCCCCCCCCCCCCCCCCCCCCCCCCCCCCCCCCCCCCCCCCCCCCCCCCCCCCCCCCCCCCCCCCCCCCCCCCCCCCCCCCCCCCCCCCCCCCCCCCCCCCCCCCCCCCCCCCCCCCCCCCCCCCCCCCCCCCCCCCCCCCCCCCCCCCCCCCCCCCCCCCCCCCCCCCCCCCCCCCCCCCCCCCCCCCCCCCCCCCCCCCCCCCCCCCCCCCCCCCCCCCCCCCCCCCCCCCCCCCCCCCCCCCCCCCCCCCCCCCCCCCCCCCCCCCCCCCCCCCCCCCCCCCCCCCCCCCCCCCCCCCCCCCCCCCCCCCCCCCCCCCCCCCCCCCCCCCCCCCCCCCCCCCCCCCCCCCCCCCCCCCCCCCCCCCCCCCCCCCCCCCCCCCCCCCCCCCCCCCCCCCCCCCCCCCCCCCCCCCCCCCCCCCCCCCCCCCCCCCCCCCCCCCCCCCCCCCCCCCCCCCCCCCCCCCCCCCCCCCCCCCCCCCCCCCCCCCCCCCCCCCCCCCCCCCCCCCCCCCCCCCCCCCCCCCCCCCCCCCCCCCCCCCCCCCCCCCCCCCCCCCCCCCCCCCCCCCCCCCCCCCCCCCCCCCCCCCCCCCCCCCCCCCCCCCCCCCCCCCCCCCCCCCCCCCCCCCCCCCCCCCCCCCCCCCCCCCCCCCCCCCCCCCCCCCCCCCCCCCCCCCCCCCCCCCCCCCCCCCCCCCCCCCCCCCCCCCCCCCCCCCCCCCCCCCCCCCCCCCCCCCCCCCCCCCCCCCCCCCCCCCCCCCCCCCCCCCCCCCCCCCCCCCCCCCCCCCCCCCCCCCCCCCCCCCCCCCCCCCCCCCCCCCCCCCCCCCCCCCCCCCCCCCCCCCCCCCCCCCCCCCCCCCCCCCCCCCCCCCCCCCCCCCCCCCCCCCCCCCCCCCCCCCCCCCCCCCCCCCCCCCCCCCCCCCCCCCCCCCCCCCCCCCCCCCCCCCCCCCCCCCCCCCCCCCCCCCCCCCCCCCCCCCCCCCCCCCCCCCCCCCCCCCCCCCCCCCCCTTAAATAGAAACATTTTAATTTTGTCTAGAAGGCCTCTTGCAGGGTTCGAGGTTACTCCAAGGTTCACTAGAGAGAAACACTCAAGCATCTTTTGAGGCTCTCTTTTTCATATGTTTTGGGTGTTTTTGGCTTGTTTTTGGTTTGCTAGTTTCCATGCCTAGATCCACGATGTATCCCCTTTTCATATTATGGTATGCCTATGAATCAGAAACGAGAAATTATCAGTTGAAAATTGACGTGATGTCTTCTTTCAATCTTTTACTTAGAGAGTCGCCGACCAACTTCCTTTTTTCATTTTCAATAGTGTATGTCCTATGTAAGCACTCAAAACATATTTAGTCTTCTAAATATAATGCCATTAAGACCAAAATCCTCATCAGGGGCAAGATGTCCCTTCAAAACTATGAGCTTGTAGCACCCACTACAAGGAAAAAGCCTAGTAGTAGCGCGGGTTAAACAGCTATTAGTAGCGCGGGTGCCTGCGCTACTACTACGGCGCTACAGCTAAATGGTAGTAGTAGCGTGGTGCATCCCGCGCTACTAGTACATGTATTAGTAGTAGCGCGGGTTCCACACGCGCTACTACTAACTATCTGTAGCGCGTGTCTGTGACCTGCGCTACTACTATTAATTTCAAAATTCAAAAAAAAATCTCGATCACGTGCGTGCTGTCATTGGTGTTAATGGTTCGATCCAGCGACGACAAGGGTCGCCGGAGGTGTGGACGGGCAGCGGTAGACCAGATCCGGCGACAACTGTTGAAGAGGGACCGGATCCAGGGCAGAGCAAGACGACGGTGTGAGGATCCTCTTCCGGGCCAAGGCAGAGAGCTCCTGGTTGGCCATGTCGACGACCTACGCAGGCATGGGCATGGGAGGTGAGTAAAACCGGAGGGAGAGGGAGAGGGAAAAAGAGAAACAAGGGAGAGAGGAAGGAGATGGAGGGCGCATCGGGGCTGGTCGCCGGTGGTGAGGTGCTCCGTCGAGGTGGCATGGAGGCGAGGGGGAAGACGGGCGAGCTCCTGGACGCCAGTGACGTGAGGACGCGGCGTCGTTGGGTGCCATGGAGGAGGAGGTGTGCTTGGGCAGGAGCATCATGGGAGAGCCTATGGAGAGAGGGGGAAGAGTGAGGAGAGAGGCGGGATTCGGCCGAGGATATGGGGACTTCACCTACCTTGTACTTAGTAGTAGCGAGGGTTTAGGGTATAAACCCGCGCTACTACTATCAACTTAGTAGTAGCGAGAGGTATAAACCCGCGCTACTAGTAAGTAGCAGTAGTGAGGGGTATAAACCCACGCTACTGGTATAAACCCGCGCTACTACTATCAACTTAGTAGTAGCGAGAGGTATAAACCCGCGCTACTAGTAAGTAGCAGTAGTGAGGGGTATAAACCCACGCTACTAGTAAGCGTCTACCTATAAGCTTTTCCCTAGTAGTGACCCCGAAGATTGAGCCAGTGAAACCCCATAAGGCAACACCATTGCTTCCGCCATTGTATCTTCCAATTGCCCTCTGCAATTAAAGTTTGTTAGTCAACGTCCTCAGACCAGCTCCAGATACTCCTACCGACTTGAGAAGTACTTCTTGTCCACCGGTCGACAATTTCCTTTCCTTCCAAATATTTATCCGTTAATTCATATGGTCAACCAAATATCAGGGCGTTGTCAGCCAAGAAAACGTTTCACCTCTTTATATGAGAACTCACCGCACCAATCTTGATGCCGAGGAGGATGGTGGATTCCTCGTAGTTACGTAGCGGCACCGCTAGATTTACCACTTTCTGATACATCATAGACTACTGGAATTTATCTCATAAAAGTGAGGCAATGTTTCCTTGAGTCTCCCGAACCACAAATATTCCAGTTAGCAATTTCCATTTTTATTTGTGTACAATCCTAAAATAGGATCGAGTTCCACTATCATAGAGATAACGGAACAAAAAGCAAAAAAAAAAGCATCCAGGTGCAAAAGGCTCCAGCCAATTAAAAATGAGAAATTACATCCCAACTGCCACCTACTAAGGCTAGTAAAGGCCCCACCTCACGAAATTCTCAGGGGGAGGGGGGTAGATTAAGAAGTTTACGTAAGATTAAGTAGGTCTTTACGTAGATGTAGGATTATTGAGTCAGCAAAATAGAACTAAAGTGGGATATAAAACAGATTCAAGGAGTTGCGCCGCCGTCTCCTTGTAAGCTAGGAAGCACATCATCGCCAAAAGACTAGAGACAAACCTTTCAAAAAAGAAAGACTAGAGACAAAGCTCTAAACCACCGCTCCACAGAAGTAAGGCGACCATGCTTTAGCCTTCATCCATTTCCTGGATCGTGTCTCTTGCATCTTCTTCATTGTTAGAACCAGCATCTCCAGAGATCATCGGAGCATCTTCTCCTTGCTCCCTCCGCCCATCCTCATGTTGCTCAAACACAATCCTTTGTAGAGCAGCAGCACCACCTTGTTCCAGCATTGCACGATCATCATCATGGTAGACAAAACACACCCGATGCTGTCCGAAGCCAAGAAGGAAAAGAGCATGCAACAGAAAATGAAAGAACATGACCATACAAGGAAGAGTCAATTACACCACACGTGTCTAAGCTTGGCAAGAAAATTCACTTTGGTGCTGAAACTTGTGGCGAACAGATATATGGTGACAGTGTTGGGGAACGTTGCATGAAAAACAAAAAAATTCTACGCACACGCAAGATCTATCCATGGAGATGCATAGCTACGAGATGGGAGAGTATGTCTACGTACCCTCGTAGACCGTTTAGCGGAAGCGTTTATCAACGCGGTTGATGTACTCGAACACCTTCACGATCCAACCGATCAAGTACCGAACGTACGGCACCTCCGCGTTCAGCACACGTTCAACTCGATGACGTCCTAGCCTTCTTGATCCAGCAAGACGAGCAAAGTAGTAGATGAGTTCCGACAGCACGACGGCGTGGTGACAGTGGTGATGCAACTATCTCCGCAGGGCTTCGGCGCTTCGTCGAGCACTACGAAAATATGACTGAGGATGAACTAGAGGGAGAGGGGCGCCGCACACGGCTTGGGGGATCGTGGTGTGTGTTGCCCCTCCCTCTCATATATATATATATATATATAGGTGGGGGGAGGGGAGGCAGCCAGGGCGCGCCCCAAGGTGGCCGGCCGGCCCCCTTGGGCGCCTTCCCTATGGCGCCCCCCTTTCCTTCCTAGGGGGGGTGGAGGAGAAGGCGGGGGGGGGGGGGGGCCCGGCGGCTGCTCCTTGCCTTAGCCGCCCCCCTTTCCTTCCCTATAGGGCCGGCGGCAAGGGGGAAGGCGCGCCAGCCCCTTGTGGGCTGGTGTGTTCCTCCCCTTGGCCCATATACTCCCCGTAGGTCTCCCGGAACCCCTTCCGGTGATCAGATAAATACCTGGTGCATTCTGAAACCTTTCCAGAGACCAAATAGCATCGTCCTATATATCAATCTTTACCTCCGGAGCTCCTCGTCATGTCCGTGAACTCATCGGGGACTCCAAACAACATTCGGTCACCAATTCACATAACTCATATAATACTATATCGTCAACGAACGTTAAGCGTGCGGACCCTACGGGTTCGAGAATGATGTAGACATGACCGAGACGCCTCTCTGGTCAATAACCAATAGTGGGACCTGGATGCCCATATTGGTTCCTACATATTCTACGAAGATCTTTATCGGTTGAACCTTTATGACAACATACGTTGTTCCCTTTGTCTGTCGGTATGTTACTTGCCCGAGATTCGATCGTCGGTATCTCTATACCTAGTTCAATCTCGTTACCGGCAAGTCTCTTTACTCATTCCGTAATACATCATCTCATAACTAAATCCTTAGTCACTTTGCTTGCAAGCTTCTTGTGATGTTGTATTACCGAGAGGGCCCAGAGATACCTCTCTGATATACGGAGCGACAAATCCCAATCTTGATTCACGCCAACTCAACAGACACCTTCGGAGATACCTGTAGAGCATCTTTATGATCACCCAGTTATGTTGTGACATTTGATAGCACACAAGGTATTCCTCTGGTATCCGGGATTTGCATGATCTCATGGTCGAACAAACATGTATTTGACATTAAGAAAGCAGTAGCAATAAACTGAACGATCATATGCTATGCTAACGGTTGGGTTTTGTCTATCACATCATTCTCCTAATGATGTGATCCCGTTATCAAATGACAACTCATGTCCGTGGTTAGGAAACCTTAACCATCTTTGATCAACGAGCTAGTCTAGTAGAGGCTCACTAGGGACACGGTATTTGTTTATGTATTCACACATTTATTTAAGTTTCCGGTCAATACAATTCTAACATGAATAATAAACCTTTATCATGAATAAGGAAATATAATAATAATAATAACAAATTTATTATTGCCTCTAAGGCATATTTTCATCAGTCTCCCACTTCCACTAGAGTCAATAATCTAGTTCACATCGCCATGTGATTAACACCTATAGTTCACACTGCCATGTGACTAACACTAGAGTCAATAATCTAGTTCACATCACCATATGATTAATACCCAAAGAGTACTAAGGTGTGATCATGTTTTGCTTGTGAGAGAGGTTTAGTCAACGGGTCTGCCATACTCAGATCTGTATGTATTTTGCAAATTTCTATGTCAACAATGCTCTACATGGAGCTACTCTAGCTAATTGCTCCCACTTTCAATACGTATCCAGATTGAGACTCAGAGTCATCTGGATTGGTGTCAAAGCTTGCATCGACGTAACCCTTTACGATGAACTCTTTATCACCTCCATAACCGAGAAACATTTTCTTAGTCATCTTTAGGTACCTAAGGATAATTTTGACCGCTGTCTAGTGATCCACTCTTGGATCACTATTGTACCCCCTTGCCAAACTCATGGCAAGGCACACAATAGGTCTGGTACACAGCATGGCATACTTTATAGAACCTATGGCTGAGGCATAGTGAATGACTTTCATTCTCTCTACATTCTGCCGTGGTCAGGCTTTGAGTCTTACTCAACTTCACACCTTGCAACACGGGCAAGAACTCTTTCTTTGACTGATCCATTTTTGAACTTCTTCAAAACTTTGCCAAGGTATATGCTTTGTGAAAGTCCTATTAAGCATCTTGATCTATGCCTATAGATCTTGATGCCCAATATGTAAGTAGTTTCACCAAGGTCTTTCATTGAAAAATTCTTATTCAAGTATCCTTTTATGCTATCCAGAAATTCTATATCATTTCCAAACAATATGTCATCAACATATAATATCAGAAATGCTACAGAGCTCCCACTCACTTTTTTGTAAATACAGGCTTCACCATAAGTCTGTATAAAATCATATGCTTTGATCACATCATCAAAGCATATATTCCAACTCTGAGATGCTTGCACCAATCCATAGATGGATTGCTGGAGCTTGCACACTTTGTTAGCACCTTTAGGATCGACAAAACCTTCTGGTTGCATCATATACAACTCTTCTTTAAGAAACCCGTTAAGGAATGTAGTTTTAACATCCATTTGCCAGATTTCATAATCATAAAATGCGGTAATTGCTAACATGATTCGGACAGACTTAAGCATCGCTACGGGTGAGAAAGTCTCATCGTAGTCAACCCCTTGAACTTGTCAAAAACCTTTCGCGACAAGTCAAGCTTTGTAGACAGTGATATTACCATCAGCGTCTGTCTTCCTCTTGAAGATCCATTTATTTTCAATGGCTTGCCGATCATCGGGCAAGTCCACCAAAGTCCATACTTTGTTCTCATACATGGATCCTGTCTCAGATTTCATGGCCTCAAGCCATTTGTCGGAATTTGGGCTCATCATAGCTTCTTCATCGTTCGTAGGTTCGCCGTTGTCTAACAACATGACTTCCAAGACAGGATTACTGTAGCACTCTGGTGCGGAACGTGTTCTGGTCGACCTACAAGGTTCAGTAGTAACTTGATCCAAAGTTTCATGATCATCATCATTGGCTTCCTCTCTAGTTGGTGTAGGCATCACGGGAGCGGTTTTCTCTGTTGTACTACTATCCAATTCGAGAGAAGGTACAATTACCTCATCAAGTTCTACTTTCCTCCCACTCACTTCTTTCGAGAGAAACTCCTTCTCTAGAAAGGACCCATTCTTGGCAACAAAGATCTTGCCTTCGGATCTGTAGTAGAAGGTGTACCCAATAGTTTCCTTAGGGTATCCTATGAAGACGCACTTCTCCGATTTGGGTTTGAGCTTATCAGGCTGAAGCCTTTTGACATAAGCGTCGCATCCCCAAACTTTAAGAAACGACAGCTTAGGTTTCTTTCCAAACCGTAGTTCATACGGTGTCATCTCAACGGATTTAGACGGTGCCCTATTTAATGTGAATGCGACTGTCTCTAATGCATAACCCCAAAATGATAAAGGCAAATCGGTAAGAGACATCATAGAACGCACCATATATAATAAAGTACGGTTACGACGTTCGGACACACCATTACGCTGTGGTGTTTCAGGTGGCGTGAGTTGTGAAACAATTCCACATTGTTTTAAATGAAGGCCAAACTCTTAACTCAAATATTCGCCTCCGCGATCAGATCATAGAAACTTTATTTTCTTTTTACGATGATTCTCCATTTCACTCTGAAATTCCTTGAAATTTTCAAATGTTTCAGACTTGTGTTTCATCAAGTAGATATAACCATACCTACTCAAATCATCTGTGAAGGTCAGAAAATAACGATACCCGCCACGTGCCTCAACACTCATCGGACCGCATACATCGGTATGTATTATTTCCAATAAGTCATTAGCTCGCTCCATTGTTCCGGAGAACAGAGTTTTAGTCATCTTGCCCATGAGGCATGGCCCCCCCCCCCCCCCCCCCCCCCCCCCCCCCCCCCCCCCCCCCCCCCCCCCCCCCCCCCCCCCCCCCCCCCCCCCCCCCCCCCCCCCCCCCCCCCCCCCCCCCCCCCCCCCCCCCCCCCCCCCCCCCCCCCCCCCCCCCCCCCCCCCCCCCCCCCCCCCCCCCCCCCCCCCCCCCCCCCCCCCCCCCCCCCCCCCCCCCCCCCCCCCCCCCCCCCCCCCCCCCCCCCCCCCCCCCCCCCCCCCCCCCCCCCCCCCCCCCCCCCCCCCCCCCCCCCCCCCCCCCCCCCCCCCCCCCCCCCCCCCCCCCCCCCCCCCCCCCCCCCCCCCCCCCCCCCCCCCCCCCCCCCCCCCCCCCCCCCCCCCCCCCCCCCCCCCCCCCCCCCCCCCCCCCCCCCCCCCCCCCCCCCCCCCCCCCCCCCCCCCCCCCCCCCCCCCCCCCCCCCCCCCCCCCCCCCCCCCCCCCCCCCCCCCCCCCCCCCCCCCCCCCCCCCCCCCCCCCCCCCCCCCCCCCCCCCCCCCCCCCCCCCCCCCCCCCCCCCCCCCCCCCCCCCCCCCCCCCCCCCCCCCCCCCCCCCCCCCCCCCCCCCCCCCCCCCCCCCCCCCCCCCCCCCCCCCCCCCCCCCCCCCCCCCCCCCCCCCCCCCCCCCCCCCCCCCCCCCCCCCCCCCCCCCCCCCCCCCCCCCCCCCCCCCCCCCCCCCCCCCCCCCCCCCCCCCCCCCCCCCCCCCCCCCCCCCCCCCCCCCCCCCCCCCCCCCCCCCCCCCCCCCCCCCCCCCCCCCCCCCCCCCCCCCCCCCCCCCCCCCCCCCCCCCCCCCCCCCCCCCCCCCCCCCCCCCCCCCCCCCCCCCCCCCCCCCCCCCCCCCCCCCCCCCCCCCCCCCCCCCCCCCCCCCCCCCCCCCCCCCCCCCCCCCCCCCCCCCCCCCCCCCCCCCCCCCCCCCCCCCCCCCCCCCCCCCCCCCCCCCCCCCCCCTGACTTAAATGAATAACCGTCTCGCAATAAACAAGATCCAGATATAATGTTCGTGCTCAACGCTGGCACCAAATAACAATTATTGAGGTCTAAAACTAATCCCGAAGGTAGATGTAGAGGTAGCGTGCCGACGGTGATCACATCGACCTTGGAACCATTCCCGACGCGCATCATCACCTCGTCCTTAGCCAATCTTCGTTTATTCCGCAGCTCCTGTTTTGAGTTACAAATATGAGCAACCAAACCAGTATCAAATACCCAGACGCTACAACGAGCATTAGTAAGGAACACATCAATAACATGTATATCAAATATACCTTTGTTCACTTTGCCATCCTTCTTATCCGCCAAGTATTTGGGGCAGTTCTGCTTCCAGTGACCATTCCCTTTGCAATAGAAGCACTCAGTTTCAGGCTTGGGTCCAGCTTTGGGCTTCTTCATGGGAGCGGTAACTTGCTTGCCATTCTTTTTGAAGTTCCCTTTCTTTCCCTTGCCCTTTTTCTTGAAACTAGTGGTCTTGTTAACCATCAACACTTGATGCTCCTTCTTGATTTCTACCTCCGCGGCCTTAAGCATTGCGAAGAGCTCAGGAATCATTTTCGTCAGCCCTTGCATATTATAGTTCATCACGAAGCCTTTGTAGCTTGGTGGCAGTGATTGAAGAACTCTGTCAATAACACTCTCAACTGGAAGATCAATTCCCAGCTGAGTCAAGTGGTTATGCTACCTAGACATTTTGAGTATGTGTTCACTGACAGAACTGTTCTCCTCCATCTTGCAGCTATAGAACTTGTTGAAGACTCCATATCTCTCAACCCGGGCATTAGCTTGAAATATCAACTTCAGCTCTTGGAACATCTCATATGCTCCGTGGCGTTCAAAATGTCTTTGAAGTCCCGGTTCTAAGCCGTAAAGCATGGTACACTGAACTATCGAGTAGTCATCAGATCGAGTCTGCCAGACGTTCATAACATCTGTAGTAGCTCCTGCACCAGGTCTGTCACCTAGCGATGCATCAAGGACATAATTCTTCTATGCAGCAATGAGGATAATCCTCAAGTTACGGACCCAGTCCGTGTAGTTGCTACCATCATCTTTCAACTTAGCTTTCTCTAGGAACACATTAAAATTCAGGGGAAGGGTAGCACGGGCCATTGATCTACAACATAGATATGCAAAAACTATTAAGACTAAGTTCATGATAAATTAAATTCAGTTAATCAAATTACTAATGAACTCCCACTTAAATTAACATCCCTCAAGTTATCTAAATGATACGTGATCCAAATCAACTAACCCATGTCCGATCATCACGTGAGATGGGGTAGTCATCAATGGTGAACATCTCTATGTTGATCATATCTACTATATGACTCACGTTCGACCTTTTGGTCTCCAGTGTTTTGAGACCATGTCTGTACATGCTAGGCTCGTCAAGTTTAACCCAAGTATTCTGTGTTGGGGATCGTTGCAGAATTTTAAAATTTTCTACG